>CACSLK010027831.1:4984575-4995507 GCA_902706635.1 Striga hermonthica | reverse complement strand
TTATAGGTGCAAAAATAAATCTAAGCCTAACTATACTAGATTTCCTAAATCTTGCAAAAATAGAAATCCTAACACTAGAAAGCAATAAAATCCTATTACTACCAAATAACTAATGCTTGGCTTGCACACCAAGCAATTCTAGAATGCTCAAAATTAAAACCCTCGGTCGCCTTCCATACGCGTCGCGCGTGCGCGCACCCAAGCCGCCTTTGCGCGCAACGCCATGCTACGCCTACTCCTCGTTGTGCGCGGTTACCCGCGCGCTTTCCTCCCACGCGACGTCCTTCGCTCGCGCGCCCAGTCCGCCGACCCTTCCTTGCGCGTGCGCGCCCAGTGCTCGTGCGTCGCCTAATCCTGCCGCGCCTAGGACTCCCGCGCCTGCGCTACACTCGCGCGCTATCGCGCGCTCCCGACCCTCGCCGATTCCCTCGCGCGCGTTGTGTCGCGCTCCCGCGTGCCGCTTACTTGCGCGCCCTTCGCGCCCCATCCATTCTCCGCGTGATGCCCGCGCGTCCCGGCTACTGCCCGTGCTCCAATCTTCTATCGCGCATCCCCGTGCACCTGCTGCACCACACGTCCCAGCCGTCACCGTGGCCTGCTCGCCTACTTTGCTCCCGCGTACGCCCGTTGCCATCCGCGTGCGCGGCTCGTTTGCCCACTCGTGTGCATCAAGTGCCGATGCACACCTTTTGCCTTTTAGCCCCTCATTAGACTTGCCGGTCCCTAACTCCACTTCCGTATCATTCCCCTCCTGTTCAAGACCTTCCTTGCCCCAAAGGATAAGCAAATTCAGCTTCCTAACTCGACCATCCTCGTCATCCTCATCAGGTGACTCACTTGGATCCTCAGTCCTCAACTTGACCCTCTTACTCGATCTCTCGAACTCCATAGTTCCTTTCCAATAATCAGTTGTGATTGGACCTAGAGTCTCCAACCACTGGCATCCAAGTACTATATCAGTCGCCTTCAATGGCAAGGCAAATAGATCCACTCTCATCTTTTGACCTTGAGCCTCCATCTTTACACCTTTGAAGGGAATATCCCCTCGGAGCGTTTCTCCGTTTCTTACTTTGACTCCAAAAGGTTTTACCTTGGTGAATGGAATCTCAATTTCTTTGGACAGCTCCTCATCAATGAAGTTTAGTGTTGACCCACTATCCACCAATACTTCCACCAATTTTCCCCTCACTTCAGCCGTGAATGTGATCATCTTTGGGCCACGTTTCTTGCTCTTAACCATATGCAATAAGGACTCCTCTTGTGGTTCTTCCTCTTCGCAATTATCCCTAATTTCTAGCAAAAATACTTCCTTACCCTTGCATTTGTGGCCTGGTGTGAATTTTTCATTGCACGAATAGCAAAGGCCTTTTTCTCGTCGTCGCTGCATCTTTTCATTAGTCAAGCGCCGTATATTGCTCGTTGTTCGAACAGCTTCGCCCAATGGCTTGTTCTCGGCTCTCGCCGCTGGTTCCTCAGTCGCGGCGTGCGTGCGCCTGGTCTCAATGTGCACGTCGCTTGGCCTGGCCTTGCGTACTGCCATCAGATGATCCTCATGTAGTCTCGCCGACTCCATGGCTACTCGCATCGATCCTGGCCTATCCAACCTTACTTCTGCTGCTAGCTCAGCCTTAAGCCCTCCAACGAACGTCCCTACTAGCGCACTCTCGGGCCAATCCCCCACCCTGCTAGCAATGCGGTCGAACTCCTTTTGATACTCCCTTAGGCTCCCCACTTGCTTAATTCTAGACAAAGCCTCATTGTAATCGTGGTAGTCACTCGATCCAAACCTTATAATGAGCTCTTTTTCAAAATCCCTCCAACGCATGTGCTCACCTTGGTTCTTGTGCATCACCCTTTGCCACCATACGTTTGCTTCCCCATCAAGATGATAAGCAGCAATTTGAACTCTCTCATACCGTGGCACGTCATTGATCTCAAAAAATTGCACAGCTCGACTCAACCATGCGTCCGGATCTGTCCCCGTGAACGTGGGCATAATAATTTTTGGCCGTGTACCTGCCCTTTCGTCCATTTGTTCATCGAGATCGTGGCGTCCCCCGTGTCGCCATGCGTCGCGCCGTCGGCCATCGCGGTGTGGCCTCCGCTCGTCATGTGTCGCATGCGACGCGTACGATGCGTGCGATCGCCAGTCGTCGTCCTCCTCGCGCCTTCGGTCATGATGTGCGCGTCCGTCATACCGTCGCCGATCGTCGTGGTGGTGGTCCGCACGCGATGCGTGTGTGCCTCTCGATCGGCGATCGTCCTCATGCTCGGTCCCGGTGCTTGCCGCCGTGGACCTTGACCCGTGACGCCTTCTTGGCCGCGTGTTCATGCGCGTAAGCTGCCCGGCCAGATCTTGGACCATAAGTTCGATCCTTCCCAAGTTTTCGTTGGTAGCATATTGAACATCGCCAATGATCTTCATGTTGTCTTCCAACGCTTGAATTCTCTCACGGTTTGACATCATAAATTTTTTTTTTTTGACTCTAAAAATTCGAACAAAAAAAAAAATTTCGAACCCAAATAAAGAAATAAAACAAAGAGAAATTTGGCCCCTCAACAAAAGGTAATAACCGAAACAAAAAAATCAACAAAGGACTAACAAGATGACACTTTTTTTTTAAGACACGAAAAATTGAAAAATTCGAATAAAAATTCGAAAATTTCGAACCAAAAAAGAAAAGAAATTCGGTCCCTCACCAAAAGGCAAACCGAAAAAAAGAAAAAAAGATAGATAGATAAAGAACACGATCAGCACCTCTCAATGAAAGCACCAATGATGACGGATCGTGTCTTTACTCTAAACGTGGGTTATGAATAAACGCGTACTAGGGCTTTCGTTTATCCACGATAGGTGTATCTAACAGACGCACTTCGGCCTTCTCCTAGACACTGTGACTTCAAGACGCTCTAATGGCCTTCTCTCCGACACTGTATGTAAACACGCACTAACGGCCTTGTTTAAACACACGTAAGAACAAAAAGTTCCCCCTTATGAGATTCACTCATCAATTCCAAGACTCAACATGTTTATTAATGAAGAGGTACATGGGTATTTATAGGTACAAAAATAAATCTAAGCCTAACTATACTAGATTTCCTAAATCTTGCAAAAATAGAAATCCTACCACTAAAAAGCAATAAAATCCTATTACTACCAAATAACTAATGCTTGGCTTGCACACCAAGCAATTCTAGAATGCTCCCAAATTAAAACCCTCGGCCGCCTTCCATACGCGTCGCGCGTGCGCGCACCCAAGCCGCCCTTGCACGCACCGCCATGCTACGCCTACTCCTCGTTGTGCGCGGTTACCCGCGCGCTTTCCTCCCACGCAACGTCCTTCGCTCGCGCGCCCAGTCCGCCGACCCTTCCTTGCGCGTGCGCGCCCAGCTCTCGTGAGTCGCCTAATCCTGCCGCGCCTAGGACTCCCGCGTCTGCGCTACACTCGCGCGCCGCTCACTTGCGCGCCCTTCGCGCCCCATCCATTCTCCGCGTGATGCCCGCGCGTCCTGGCTACCGCCCGTGCTCCAATCTTCTATCGTGCATCCCCGTGCACCTGCTGCACCGTGCGTCCCAGCCGTCCCCGCGTCCTGCTCGCCTACTATGCTCTTGCGTACGCCCGTTGCCATCTGCGTGCGCGGCTTGTTTTCCCACTCGTGTGCATCAAGTGCCGATGCACACCTTTTGCCTTTTAGCCCCTCACTAGACTTGCCGGTCCCTAACTCCACTTCCGTATCACTGACTGCCGGCGCGCTGCTGCCGCTGGGTGCGGGCAGCGCGGCCACGACCGGCCCTTGCCGGCCGTCCGGCGATTTCTCTCGAGCAACTCAACATAAAATAACATGAACTGACTTGACATGACCAAATTTGCTGAAAATACTCAAAATCATGAATTTTGCATAACATGCTAAAGTGGCCGTGGCGTGCGCACCGTGCGCCGCCTACGGCGTTAAGCCGCTTCTCGACAAAACATGATTTTCTTCCGACAAACACCAACCAACTGAGCATAAAATGACATAACATGATCAAATACACATGATTTGTTCGGAAGATTATGAACATGATGCAACTTAACTTGGAAGGACATGGAATGGCCCGTGGCACGCGCTACGTGCGCGGCCCACAACCTTCGGCCAAATTAACAATAAATCTTGAAAATCCCTCGACCAACTAGCCTGACTGAACATGAAATAGCGTGTAACAACCGAATACATGAAAATTACTCGAGGGTTTCAGAATAATTCCGAACAATAACTTGATCATGAATTATTCGAGAGCAACACGGCTAATCTAATATTTCGAGAGCATGACTTGAACATAGCTGAACTAACATGGTTCTATTAACATCAAGAAAAGGCAACATTAACTTACCTCTTCGAACGCTCGATGAAACTCCGCTAGGTGCGGTGTTCGTGCGCGTGATTCCGTGCGTGCGGTACTCTCGAGCGCGGCTTGCGGCTAGGCTTCTCCGCGAGTGATGCTCTCTCTCAATTAAGGAATTCACTCTATCCTTACTATACCTACTAATATGCAATGAAGAAGGCTGAATTTTCCCATGTACTCAATATATATACTAATGCTAATTAAGTGAAGAGGTGGAAGAATTTTCCCACCAATTAACTCATGCCATTTGCAAGCACCATGGACTTAAAGAGGCTTAGTCATTCCATAAGTGGGATTAGTCATCACTTAGCATATTCAAAGTGTGACAACTCAAGCTAAACCAAATTCTCCTCAATTCCCACTAGCAAAAATGGACACGGCATTTTAAGGGAAATTTGCACATTTTCCTCAAAAATGCTACGGCATTTATAATACTAAGCACGATTAATTTTTAATTAATCACAACATTATACTTAATTAATTAACTAAGCATAATACTTAATTACCAAAATTATTCTGAACATAAACGTGACTTCAAAAATAATTTTGGGTAATCTCGACTGAAATAATTTAATTCCGAAAAATAATAATCGACAATATTATTATATCGGAACTAAACACATGATTTATATTACTAACATGACGGGATATTACAATCCTTCCTCCTTAAAAATTTCCGTCCTCGGAAATTCAAAACGAAACTGAATATATATGAACTATAAACATGAAACATAAAAAATATATACATTAGAACTGAAAATCGGGAAAACGAGCGCGAATGTCAGCCTCCGACTCCCAAGTAGCTCCGTGGCAATCCCACTGAATGCGAACGAGGGGGACATCTCGCTTCCGGAGCCGACGAACCTGACGGTCCAGTACAGCTACCGGCCGCTCCTCGTAAGATAAGTCTGACTGAATCTGAATATCTGTATGAGGAATGACATGATCGGGGTCGCACACGTACTTACGCAACATGGATGCGTGAAAAACATTATGAATACTGGATAGCTCGGGAGGTAAGGCTAATCGATACGCGACTTCGACCACTCGCTCGAGAACTTCGAACAGGCCAATGAATCGAGGGTGCAGCTTCCCTCTCTTCGCGAATCGAACAACTCCGCGTAATGGACGAACTCTGAGAAAAGCTGGCTCGCCAACCTCGAACTGAATATCTCGTCGATGTTGATCGGCTGAAGATTTCTGTCGACTTTGAGCTGTCTTGAGCCTCTGCCGGATCAACTCGACTTGATCTGCGATTTCCTCGATCATCTTCGGACCGAGTACTCGACGCTCGCCGACATAGTCCCAATAAAGAGGGGAACGACACTTACGACCGTAAAGTGCCTCGTAAGGAGCCATCTGAATAGAAGAATGATAGCTGTTGTTGTACGCAAACTCTACGTAACGCAACAACGACTCTCACTTAGCACCCCTGTCAACAACCAAAGCTCACAACATATCCTCTAGCGTCTGAATGGTCCGCTCGGACTGACCATCAGTCTCTGGATGGTAGGCTGAACTGAACTCTAGCTTCGTGCCCATCGCCTCGTGTAAACTCTGCCAGAATCTACTGGTGAATCTGGGGTCTCTGTCTGATACGATAGTAACAGGCACTCCGTGGAGTCGAACGATCCCACGGGTATAAATCTCAGCCAACTTATCCAAAGACATCTTCATCGAAACTGGTAAGAAATGAGCGACCTTAGTCAATCTGTCGACCACGACCCAAATAGCATCGTGATGTTCAGACGACCTCGGTAATCCCGTGACAAAATCCATCGTAACTTCCTCCCACTTCCACCTCGGAATCGACAGTGGTTTTAGAAGGCCTATCGGACTCTTATGTTCGGCTTTGACTTGCTGACAGGTAAAACATTTCCTGACAAAATCGGCAACGTCCTTCTTCATCCCTCGCCACCAGAAGGTCATGATACATCTTCGTGCTTCCGGGATGGGCTAGATAGGGTGCGGTATGAGCCTCTGTCAATATCTCCTTCCGCAACGCTTCGACTTTCGGCACCACAATCCTGCCTCTGAACTCCAAGGCACCATCGGTACCTCGCTGAAAACCCTCGACGCCTCCGGCGCGGACTTTGACATCTATGACACGAACGAACTCGTCAGAAGCCTGCTCCCGCCGGATTCTCTCTCTCAGCGTCGGCTGAATCTGCATGGCACTGACACTCCCTGAAATAGCGGCAGGAAGTGCATCAACCACCTGAATCTGCATCCGGGCGAACTCCTGAATCAAATGGCTCTGCTGAGTAACGACGTACGTCAAGTCACCCCTCACCTTGCGGCTTAGGGCGTCCGCAACGACGTTCGCCTTCCCCGGATGGTACTGAATCGAGCAATTGTAGTCCTTTACGAGCTCTAACCAACGGCGCTGCCTCATGTTGAGCTCCTTCTGAGTGAAAATGTACTGCAGGATCTTATGATCTGTGAAAATCTCGCATCGACCGCTATAAAGATAATGTCGCCAAATCTTGAGAGCATGAACAACTGCGGCTAACTCCAAGTCGTGCGTCGGATAGTTTTGTTCGTGCGGTTTGAGCTGGCGTGAAGCATAAGCAACAACCTGGCCATCTTGCATGAGTACGCATCCCAGACCCTGTTTCGAAGCATCACTGAAAATGGTGAAACTCCGAGAAGGATCAAGAATAGTCAACACCGGTGCTGAAGTTAATCTCTTCTTGAGCTCCTGAAAGCTCGACTCACAACGATCAGTCCACTCGAACTTCACAGACTTCCTCGTCAGCTGGGATAGTGGGAGGGCAATCATAAAAAAGCCCTCGATGAACCTGCGATAATAGCCAGCTAAACCGAGAAAACTGGGAACCTCGGACGGACTCTTCGGTGTCGACCAGTTCTGAACAGCTGAGACCTTGGAAGGATCTACCTCGATACCTGCCTGAGTAATGACATGACCCAGAAAAGCTACTCGCTGGAGCCAGAATTCGCATTTGGAGAATTTTGCATATAACTTTTCTCGTCTGAGGGTTTCGAGAACAACCCTCAGATGCTCCTCGTGCTCCTTCTGGCTCTTTGAGTAGATAAGAATATCGTAAATGAAAACAATAACGAAATGATCGAGGTAGGGATGGAAAATACGGTTCATCAGGTCCATGAAACCCGCTGGAGCATTACTGAGGCCGAATGGCATGACGACAAACTCATAATGGCCGTAACGAGTACGGAAAGTGGTCTTGGCAATATCTGGCTCCTTTATTTTCAACTGGTGGTAGCCTGATCGTAAATCAATCTTTGAGAAAACACAGGCTCCCCTCAGCTGATCAAATAAATCATCGATCCTGGGAAGCGGATACTTGTTCTTGATCGTCAACCGGTTAAGATCCCGGTAATCGATACACATGCGCATGGAACCGTCCTTCTTCTTGACAAAGAGAACGGGTGCTCCCCAAGGTGACACGCTCGGCTGGATGAAACTGAGTCGTAATAGCTCCTGAATTTGTGCCTTAAGCTCCTGCAACTCCTTCGGCGCCATACGGTACGAGGCTTTGGATACTGGGCCGGCTCCTGGAATGAGATCGATAGAGAACTCTACCTGCCGGTTAGGCGGTCCTCCTGGAAGTTCGTCTGGGAACACGTCCACAAACTCATGAACAATGGGAACGTCGTGAGGTGATCGTTCTTTCTGAGAATCATCGACAAGGCTCACGAGATAACCCTGACAGTTGCCTCGTCGCAGCATCTTGGTGGCTTTCGCCATCGAAACAACATGAGGTAAAGAACGATTCTTGGTGCCAAAGATGGTAATAAGGTCGTCTTTCGAAAGATAAAGAGTAATCTCCCGGTCATGGCATTAATGTCTGCATGATAATAGGATAGCCAATCAATACCGAGAATGAGGTCAAAGTCCCTCATCTCGAGAATATACGCGTCGGTAGACAATATTCGGCCACCGATGGAAAGGCTGAGATCTGAAGCTTTAGCTGTGGTCACTATCTTTCGTCCCGAGGCTAAACTTACCTCGAGAGGATCGACAGCGGTAATAGCATGAACTCCGATGGCATCAAGACATCGTCGTGAAATAAAAGAGTGCGTCGCTCCAGTATCGAATAAAGCGAAAACAGGAACATCATTAAGCATAAGCATCCCTGACATGGTACCTGGCCGCTGCTCTGCCTCTACCTGATCGACTGCATAGACTCGGGCCTGCTGTCTGCCCCTCGTCTGCTGCTGCTGGGGCAGCCTCTGAGCCTGCTGACGGGACTGCTGCTGCTGTTGTGGCTGCTGAGGCTGCTGTGCCTTCTTCGGACAGCGGTTAGCAAAGTGTCCGGGCTCGTGACAATAGTAGCATATATCCTGGCCAAAGCGACACTCGCCGCGGTGAAGTCGTCTGCAAGTGGGGCACGGTGGAACCTGCTGCTGCCTCTGGAGGGTCCTCCTATCTGTCTGGGCGCCCTTCACCTTCCTCTTCTTCTCCTTCGTCGGTTGGGGAGCTGGTGGGGCTGATGGAGCTGTGGATGACTGGACAAGGGTAGATGGTTGAGAACGATCGCGGCTTGCCTCCCTCCGGATGCTGGCGTCCACCTCCTGGGCAATCGAAACAGCACGAGCATAGGTCTGGGTCCCGTGACCTACAATGTTGTGACGGACTGCTGGGTAAAGCCCGTCAATGAAGCGTTGTGCCCTCTGTGCCTCCGTACGAACCAAGTCCGGGACAAAAGCTGCAAGTCTAGTAAACTCCCTCTCATACTCATCAACAGAATGAGTACCCTGCTTGAGCGACAGGAACTGACGCTCCATCTCTGCTCGGTAGTATGTGGGATAGTACTTCTCGCGGATTAGCTCCTTGAGCCTCTCCCAAGTACAGCCCTCTTTCTCGCCGGGACGCATGCTCCAGTAGGCATTCCACCAGAGTTGGGCATCGCCGATTAGCTGAAGCTGTGGGCATATAACGCGATAGCGATCTGGACAGTCCATGACCTCAAAAATCAACTCAAGGCCCTAAATCCACTCGTCCACAATACGGGGATCTCCCTGACCGGAAAATTTCTCAGGATGATAGTCATGAAACTGTGCGACTATAGTGGCCTGGGGAAGAACCGGGCGATCGGGTTCCCTATGGGGCGGCATCTGATCATTGAAAAAGTTCAACATTATTGAACACATGAAAAATACTCTAACTGATTACTAAAGTACACAGATCTCTTGACGAGCTGCCAAACATGGCTGGAAAATACTAATATTGATCCTGAGGAAATCTAGAGTTATATCTGAGTACACTGATCTATAAGTTCTGAACCTGATTCGAGCATCTTAACTAAGTCATGATTAATAAATTTCTGATCATAGACAAGTAATTCGTTTATAACTTAAAAACATAAATCAACACTTACCTATAGTCAGTGAGGCGTGAGCGTGACGGTTCAGGTTTTTGCAAAATTTCTGACTTGTAAAAACTTTCAGAGACGCAGAAACGTGCTTTGATACCAATTGTAACACCCCGCTATTTCATGAAAATCAGAGTGCAATTTTCGCAAAGTTTTCTAAATAAAATTTTTTATTTTGTGAAATACTGATTCGGAGTGTTACCGTGAAATCTGACTTTATCTGAAAACCGTTATTCTAGTTTAATAATAAAATGGTTATATAACATAATAACCAACTAACGTCAGATCAAAAGCTGTTTTAGTAAACTGAAACAGTAGCGGAATCATGGCGTAGCCAAAACATGATTTATACACATATTTACAAATGTCCGGAACCGCTCGCCAGCTCACTCCTCGATTCCGACCCTGCGACCTGAAAAACATGAATAATGTGGGGGCGTGAGCACTAATACACTGTGCTCCGCAGAAACTCATACTAAAGTAAACAGTGAAAATAATAACAATATCATGATCCTGGCATATATAACTGAACTGATACTGAACTGAAACTGAAACTGATAACTAATACCGGTATTGAATAATCTGATACTGATCTCGTGATATACATCACCTGACTGATAACGGAACATCTGCAAGCATAAGCCGGACACCATGTGCACACTCTAGTGGGCAGATTAAGGCCACTAGAACCCAGAATGGACCGGCGACCATTCCGAGCGGATACTGATAATACATACCTCAAACATGGTAGCGTAATTATAATCAATGTAGTACTTAGTCTGAGTCCCCACCTGATCCGTGAAAATGAAAAAGGCAGTGCTGATATCTGATGCCTGATCAAACTGAAATATAATATAAACAATTACTAAGTACTATACTCAGACTGATAAAATATCTGTTTAATATGTTAAGATGCTCTACTGGACTTGACATGATATTTGGATTTAATCGGTATAACTGGAACCGGTTAAATACAGAACTGAACATATATAAATTTACTAAACTGAACTGGACCCGGAATTTTAACTGAAAAATGAAACTTGAATATGAACCGGGACTAAATCATGAAAATATGGACTGAACCGGTCCAACCGGTCTGAACCGAACTGAACCGGTCTGGACCGGACCGCTGGCCTGCTCTGGCTGGGCGGTCGGGCGCTGGCTCGGCCAACGGGCCTGCTGAGGCTGCAT
>CACSLK010027831.1:4964061-4984475 GCA_902706635.1 Striga hermonthica | reverse complement strand
GCATAAAATCTAAAATCAAGGCAAGGCAATAAAGCATATAAACACTTAAAGTAATCAGAGACGATGGCCTCGTACCGTTCTCGGAATTAAACACACGAGAGAAGGGGTAGGAGAGCCGAAGGAAGGCACGGTCTTGCGGGGGTTCGGGCCTTGCGGTGCGATGGGCGTCTTGTGCGGTTGCCGGCGACTTGCGTCCACTTGCTAGGTACCGTGCGACGTCTGGGGGCAGTGACCTGAAGCCTGGGCACTCGAGCGAAGGCCTAGACGCACGATGGCTGGCCTGAGGAGTGGACGTGCGGTGGAGGGTCGGGGCCTACGCGCGGCAAAGTAAAGTTGCGAGGGGAAGAGGGAGTGAGCGAGCGAGAGAGTGAGGGAGATGGGGAGAGAGTTGGCGGCTGAGGGAGTGGAGAGGGAATGAGGGGGGAAGACCTCTCCTTTTATATTGGTAGGGTTAAAGGCTTGCCCTCCAAGCACTTGCCTAATATGCATCACAACACAAAAGGAAGGAGGAGTAATAAGGGGGCGGATGGACGCGACTAATGGCGCGGTTAGGGCGCGGCTCGCGGCCTCGGCTCGCGTCTCACGGTCTCGGTTCGAACTTAAAAAAAAAAAAAATTAAATTACAATAATATAATTAAAATATTTATAGTATTTAATAATTAAAATAAAATACCACAATTAATATTTATATAAGATAAATACAATGAAGTACATAAATCACTTTAGCATTTAGGCAATTAATTAATAATAATATAAGCCACAAATAATGATAAATATAACAATAATAATAATAATAATCCAAAATTATTCATAATCGAACGGGGCGTCACAACTGGGTCCTAAGGGACTGCTGGTCGAGAGGGGTTTTTCCTGGAACCAGGATCTTGGAAGAAGTGGAGTCCTTAGGAGGGGGAGCCTGGTGGTCGATTCTATGACGGCCGTCGACCTTCTGACGGTCGTCAGTTCTCACTGAACGATCGTCGACCCGGTGGTGACGATTGGTGGACTTTGGATGGTCACCAGATCTCTGTTGACGATCAGCAGTCTTCTGACGATCGTCGACCTTGGAAGAGGTCGAGGACTGGGTGGTCGATTGAGAAGCGGATTTGGGCGGTTGCTGTTGCTGCTGTTGTTGAGGGTGTTTCTGTTGCTGTTGTTGTTGCTGTTGTTGTTGCTGTTGTTGTTGCTGTTGTTGTTGTTGTTGTTTCGGTTGCTGCTGTTGTTGGGTACCCTTCGGCGGCGGCGGAGGAGGAGGAGTTTGCCGTGAAGGTGATCGTGGAGGAGGCGGTGGAGTTTGTTGAGAGGATGATGGCTGTTGCGGCTCTGGTCGAGGCTCGCCGGAGCTGGTCGAGTCAGTGGCATTATCGCCGGTCGAGCCAGCGGCAGCCCCTGACTTCTTTTTCAGGGGCACTCTCCTCAGAGGAATGTTGAAGCTGGGAGCCTCTGCACAAACGCATCAAAAAGAATAAAGAATCAACTTTAGAACCTACTTACAAGGAAGAATAACAAATGCACGACAATGTTTAAAGCAAACCGATCGGGAACTACCTGGGTCACCTTCAATACGGACAAGGTCGAGAATCTCCTCGGTGGGAGGGGAGAGGGTCTTGTGAGTGATAAGACCACAGAAATGGAGAAGATTCTCATCCCTGAGAAGTTGTTCAGAGGCAACGGTCTTGGAATTCCAAGTATGGACCCGTTGCTCGAAAAGGGGATTGGAGGGGGGAGCAGAAACTTCCTGAGGAACCTCCCTCACCCAGGGGATGGAGGGCCAAGGCAATGGTGCCTCAGGTCGAACGTAAATGAACCTATCGATCCATTTAGGCAGATTGGAGGGGATGTCATTGATGAAGTGAGCGCCGTTGCGACTCTTTAGGTAGAGCCCTCGGGCTTGTTTGGAAGGAGTGTAACAATAATGAAAAAAGGCGAGGTCGAAGCGACCGAGGCGAATATGACAGAGGATTATTAAAATGGTCATAAAACGGATGGCATTTGGGGGGAGTTGATGCAAGGGGAGCCCAAACCACTCGCAAATTTGAAGTAGCTCGGGGTTCAAGGGAAAACGCAAGCCCATCTTAAATTGGATTTCAAAGAAGGTGTAGCAATTCGCCGGGGGCTGGTCATATTTGTCGGACCCCGAGGGAAGGTAGAAGACCCAACCAACAGGTTGACCGATCCTGGAAGGACTAACCCAGTCACTGGAAAGGGTAAAAGAAGAGGGATGTTTGGAAGAGGTTTTAGAGGCGGCTTTGGTCGATTTTTTCTTGGGTGGGGAGGCAGAAGCGCCAGGTTGGGAGGAAGAAGGAGGGACGGTCAAGGGGGGAGAGGCAACTTCATCCCTCTCAGGCTCATCTAATTCACCAATAGCAGGTCGGCGGCGTCGGAGGGGGATATTGTCCATGGTGTCACCGGAGTTGGAGGAAGCAGCTTGAGCGGTAAAGACGCGGAGGGGGACAGTATCACCGGGTCGAAGGATCGAGAGAGGAACGGCCTCAAGAGCAGAAGGTAGTATTTCAACTGAGTCAGAAGAGGTCTCAGAGTCTGAAAAGAAAAATCAAAACAAAGACAAGAGAGAATAATATCAAAAGGGGGGCCGTCGAAAAGAAGAGAGAAGAAGGATTAGGGTTTTGAAAGAAAGAATTCGAGGATATAGAGTCGGAAATTTCAACAATTTTCAATGGAGAAACAAAATTCCCAACATTCAACAAACAAACAAGGGCATCCCAAGCATAAATCCAACACAAGACAAACCAATTTGAGACAATTCAACGGGCAGATCAGGAAAACCCAATATCGAAAATCCAGAGAATATACAGAACAGAGCAATAAAGAAAACAAAGTCAAGTACGGAGGGACTTACTCATAACCAAAAGATGACGATGGATGGAAGTTCGAAAAAGCGCAGGAGAAACCGTCGAGAAAGTAGGAGTTTTTGCAGAAGAGAATTCTAGGCACAGAGTAATTCGAAAGCTGAGAAGGTGAAAAAAGTTGGAAAATACGCTAAGTATGGAATTTATACTCTGGAAATTGAAGGGCGGAAAAATAAGAACCGTCAGATTAAAGGCAGATCCAACGATGGGAATATTAATTGGCACGGAGCTCAAAACGGACGCGTTAGGCGAGGAGGCGCAATAATTAAAGTATCTGACACGTCTGACATGCGGGACGCGTGGCAGGAAACGGATGGGACAGAAAGGACTTAAAGTGGGTGACTTTATTGCCAGGAATTAATGGAGAATTATTCGAAAAAATGAGCGGGAAGCTCACCAGCTGGTCGATATCTAGAGACGAACCACCCAGAAAGACGATAAATGCTAATCTACTCTTAGATCGAATCATTCAGATTCGACCAGAGTGGGGGGGACTAGATGATATGGGATATTATACCCACAAGGCAGAACCGGTCTGTTGACCGGTCGAGGAGGTCATATTATGAGGAAACCAAGGAAATCGAGCAGTTAACTAGTCGACCAAGCAGGGCTGTCGACCACATTATCCTTCGACCAGATATGCGATCGAGCAATTTATTCGACCTAAGCAGGTCGATTACTTCGGGGACTTAACATCACGCTGTTCGGCCTAGTCATAGGCGCGTGAAGGAAGCCTCTGACAGAATCCCAGGAGAATATTTACCCCATGTGCAGGAGGACACGTGTCGAGAAAGTAGTGGTGGATAGCGATAACCACCTCTGACAGCTTACCCCATGTGTAGGTGGACACGCGGCGAAAGAGGATTGGTGCAGGCGATAGTGGCGACGGCCGCCTCTGACACACGCGTTTGGTGTGTACGGACGGGCAGCTAGGGCAGACAGCTCATCAAATCCGGGCAGCCCTAGGTCAGGTATCTCACCCCTATATAAAGGGGGTGAGCCTTTCTTCTTCAACACGATCATTCCATCACTCTTGAGAATTGATTGAATATACACTGACTTAAGCATCGGAGGCTCTTCACCGGAAAACCCCTCCGGTGTGAGAGTTCTTTGTAGGTACACGACGTTCAACCGGCGAGAAGGAAGGCGATTACTCAAGTTCCAGCCGGTCGAGGAGTTTTGTGTTACCAATATGGCTAATCGAGAGTTGAAGAAAAAGGTTGAAGGTTTGGAAGGCCAATTCAAGGACATAAGCGAGAGCGTGGAGGATCGGTTTGGATCGCTCGACGAGGGACAGATCAGCACCAATGCTGTCGTGGCTCGCCTCGAGCAGCGCCTGGAGGAGGTGTTGCGCGGGTTCCAGCGACAGCAGCAACAGGAGCCACCCCGGGTGAACGCACGTGAGCGTCTAAGGCAACAGGAGCAGCAACGGGCTGAGCACAACCCCGAGGAAGAGGAAGAATACGACCAGCGGTCGCAGGCGTCGAACGTACAGGAGCAAGGCCGCGCCGAGAAGCCAAGGATCGTGCTCTCGACGTTCACGGGAACCAACCCCGACGCTTGGCTGAACAGGGCGGTGCAATTCTTCGACTTAAATGAGATGCCGCAACGTGACTGGGTTCGGTATGCGGTGTACTATTTAGATGGTGAGGCCAACGTGTGGTGGCAGTGGCTCACGCGCGTGTATCACGAGCGGCAACAACCGATCCGATGGGAAGATTTTGAACGCGAGCTCCTTACGCATTTTGGGAACTCAGATTATCATAACGACGACGAGGCACTGACCCGGATCCGACAGACGGGGAGTGTACGTGACTACCAAAAGGAGTTCGAGAGATTGGCGTGCCGGGTTCGCGGGTGGCCGGAGAGCGCGCTTGTTGGCGCGTTTGTTGGAGGGCTTAGGTATGATCTCGCGGCCGAAGTGCGATTGGAGAGGCCGGAGACCATGCACAAGGCCATGGAGGTTGCTAGGAGACGGGAGGATCACTTGGCCGTGACTCAAAGGGGACGGGCAGATTTTCGTGTCCCGAAGCCGCGGCGTGTGCCGGCGACCGTGGCCGCACCTAGTGCGAACGCGAGGCCGCCGGGCACCTTTAGGCCACCGGCAACCGAGGTGAAGAGGTTGACGGAGGAGGAGATGGCACGGAGACGTGAGAAGGGGCTGTGTTTCCGGTGCGAGGAAAAGTACACACCGGGACATCGGTGCAAGCAGAATTTCTTGATCGAGTTCGTGGACTCGGATGACGAGGAGCAGGTGATCGAGGAAGAATGGGAGATGGAGGTCGAGGTGCTCAATGACGAGGCCGAGATCTCAGTCCATACGATGGCGGGCACTAAAGGCCCGAGGACTATGAAGCTACCGGCGTGGTTGAAGGATCGACGGGTTACGGTACTCGTTGACAATGGGTCGTCGCACAATTTCATTAATGCAACTCTCTCGCACAAACTCAAGTTGCCACGACCACGATTGAGCCGTTCGAGGTTAGGGTGGCGAATGGCGAGCGCTTGCGGTGCTCGGAGATGTACCGGGGCGTGCCGATCATGTTTCAAGGAGTGACGGTGAAAGCAGATTTGTTTGCCTTACCTTTGGTGGGACCGGATGTGGTGCTTGGGGTGCAGTGGCTCGAGGGACTAGGAGATGTGACGACTAATTACCGGAAGGGTGTGATGAAGTTCGAGACTGATGATAGGCTGGTCACATTGAAAGCAAACGAAGGATCAACCAGGGAGGTTGGTCTAAAAATCATCGAGAAGGTGTGGCGAGGTGGCGGGCAGTTGTACGCTGTCGTGGTCGAGCAGACAGTCGAGGAGTTCGAACAGGTCCTCGACACTGGGGAGGTCGAGGAGAGGCAGCACGAGGTGCGTGACTTGCTCGAGGAGTTCGAGCAGGTCCTCGACGAGCCCAAGGGATTGCCGCCGCATCGGGAGTTCGACCACCGCATACCTTTTGTCGAGGAAGGTCGAGCAGTGCACGTGCATCTGTATCGATATGCACACTTCCAAAAGACAGAGATCGAGCGGCAGGTGGACGAGATGCTCGAGTCCGGGCTCATCCAGCATAGCTCGAGCCCGTTCTCGTCACCGGTGTTGCTCGCAAAGAAGAAGGACGGAACTTGGCGGTTCTGCACGGACTACCGCGCTCTCAATGCGGCTACTGTGAAGGATCGCTTTTCCATTCCGAGCGTCGACGACATGCTGGACGAGTTGGGTGGCGCGCGTTACTTCTCTAAGCTCGACCTACGCATGGGCTACGATCAGATCAGGTTGGCCAAGGAGGACGTGCCCAAGACGGCTTTTCGCACGCACCAAGGGCACTACAAATATCTCGTGATGCCTTTTGGTGTGTGCAATGCGCCGTCGACATTTCAGTTTGCGATGAATTTAATCTTCAAGGAGTACCTTCGTAAGTTTGTGTTAGTATTCTTTGATGATATTTTGGTGTACTCAAAAACATGGACAGATCATCTCGAGCACTTGCGAGTTGTTTTGAAGATTTTGGCGGCTAACTCATTTTATATCAAACCGTCCAAGTGCTCGTTTGCTCAAGAGGTGGTCGAGTACCTTGGGCACTTTATTTCTCATGATGGTGTCAAGGTGGACCCAAGAAAGATTGAAGCGATGGTGGGATGGCCGAAACCCACAAGCTTGACGCAGTTGCGTGGGTTCCTTGGTCTCACGGGCTACTATCAGAAATTCGTAAAAGACTATTGGACCATCGCGAAGCCACTCACAGAGATGACAAAGAAGGGAGCATTCAAGTTGACGGAGGCGAGCGAGAAGGCTTTCGAGGAGCTGAAAGAGGCCATGACGACCACGCCCGTGCTTGCAATGCCGAGGTTTGATGTGTTGTTCGAGATTCACTCGGATCCGAGTGGTATTGGATCGGGGCGATTCTAGTGCAGGAAGGGCGACCCTTGGCCTATCTCAGCAAGGCACTCGGGCCGGCGCGCTTAGGGCTGCCCACGTACGTGAAGAAAATGATGGTCGTGGTTGAGGCCGTGCGCGTATGGAGGCCGTATTTGCTTGGGCGACGCTTTCGGATTGTCACGGACCAGCAGCCGCTCAAGCACTTGCTCGAGCAAAGGATCGTGACGCCCGAGCAGCAGAAGTTCGTGTCTAAATTGATGGGGTTCGACTTCGAGATAGTATATCGGCCCAGTCGCCAGAACACCGTGGCTGACGCATTGTCTCACCGGGAAGACGTGGCCGAGCTCGACGCAGTGACAGGGCCGACATGGGCCGTTTGGGCCGAGCTTCGGAAGGCACAAGACGAGGATGCACATTGCCGGGATGTGATCGAGAAGCTGAACGTGGGACACGACGAGAACGAGGACCATGACATGCACGGTGGCTTGCTCCTTTATCATGGGCGAGTCGTCGTGCCCGAGGCGGGATCGTTGCGCGAGGAGATCATCCGGCACTTCCACGACTCGAAGTTTGGAGGACACTCAGGAGTGTTCCGGACATGGATGAGAATTGCAAGCACTTTTTATTGGCCGGGGCTGAGGGGTGACGTGCGCAACTATGTTAGGCAATGTGATGAGTGCCAACGCGCTAAGGCGGACGCACGTCGACCAGGTGGGCTGCTCCAACCTTTGCCGGTCCCCGCACGGATTTGGGAGGACATCACCATGGATTTTATCGAAGGGTTGCCACGCTCGAATGGGTTCAATGGAGTTATGGTGGTAGTCGACCGCCTTACCAAGTATGCGCATTTTATTCCACTTACTCATCCCTACACGGCTAAGTCTATAGCAAAGGATCGACTACCCGCGGTCGCGCCGGATGGGCAGGTTATGGTGCGGCCGAGCCGTGCGATGGAGTACCGGCAAGTCAAAAAGGCTGGAAAATATTTTTGGGAGGTGCTTGTCGAATGGGAAGACTTGCCGAGTGAGGAAACGACATGGCAAAGTTGGGACGAGATGCGCGAGATGTTCCTCGATTTCTTCCTTGAGGACAAGGAAGCACTTGAAGGGGACGGGAATGATGCGGACACGGCGAGAAGACTCAAGAATGCAGCAAGTCGCACGTGGCATGCGCGAAGAAGGTTAAGTCGCCGTGCCAGCGAGGTGCGATATGCAGACGGACGCGCGCGCACGGGAGACGACGCGCGCGACACTATCGGGGACGGACGCGGGTTTGAACGCGCAGGCGACGAGGTGCACGCGCATACTTACCTAGGCACACGAGGATTAGGCAACGCGGACGCGGGGCAAGGCGGTTTGGGGCACAAGCATGAAATAAGTTAAATAGCTTGATTAATATTTTATTTTCTTGTTTTCTAGTTTGTATAGGATACTTAATATTTTATTGCTTTATTAGAGTTATAGTTATATTAGGATTAGATCTAGTTGATGCCTATATAAAGGCCCTTACTCTTGTTAATTTAATCATTCAGATATCAATACAAAAAAACCCGAACTTTCGTTCAAACTCTTTGCTCTAGTTTTCTTCTTGAATTCTTTTGCAATTATAATCGTTAGAAAGGCTGCGAGTGTGCGACTTCCTAACACCTATCGAACGATTTAAGGCGCGGGAGCGGCTTGTCGGCAATCGAGACACACGGTCTTCATCATTGACTGCCGGCGCGCTGCTGCCGCTGGGTGCGGGCAGCGCGGCCACGACCGGCCCTTGCCGACCGTCCGGCGATTTCTCTCAAGCAACTCAACATAAAATAACATGAACTGACTTGACATGAACAAATTTGCTGAAAATACTCAAAATCATGAATTTTGCATAACATGCTAAAGTGGCCGTGGTGTGCGCACCGTGCGCCGCCTACGGCGTTAAGCCGTTTCTCGACAAAACATAATTTTCTTCCGACAGACACCAACCAACTGAGCATAAAACGACATAACATGATCAAATACACATGATTTGTTCGGAAGATTATGAACATGATGCAACTTAACTTGGAAGGACATGGAATGGCCCGTGGCATGCGCTACGTGCGCAGCCCAAAACCTTCGGCCAAATTAACAATAAATCTTGAAAATCCCTCGACCAACTAGCCTGACTGAACATGAAATAGCGTGTAACAACCGAATACATGAAAATTACTCGAGGGTTTCAGAATAATTCTGAACATAACTTGATCATGAATTATTCGAGAGCAACACGGCTAATCTAACATTTCGAGAGCATGACTTGAACATAGCTGAACTAACATGGTCCTATTAACATCAAGAAAAGGCAACATTAACTTACCTCTTCGAACGCTCGATGAAACTCCGCTAGGTGTGGTGTTCGTGCGCGTGATTCCGTGCGTGCGGTACTCTCGAGCGCGGCTTGCGGCTAGGCTTCTCTGCGAGTGATGCTCTCTCTCAATTAAGGAATTCACTCTATCCTTACTATACCTACTAATATGAAATGAAGAAGGCTGAATTTTCCCAAGTACTCAATATATATACTAAGGCTAATTAAGTGAAGAGGTGGAAGAATTTTCCCACCAATTAACTCATGCCATTTGCAAGCACCATGGACTTAAAGAGGCTTAGTCATTCCCTAAGTGGGATTAGTCATCACTTAGCATATTCAAAGTGTGACACCTCAAGCTAAACCAAATTCTCCTCAATTCCCACTAGTAAAAATGGACACGTCATTTTAAGGGAAACTTGCACATTTTCCTCAAAAATGCTACGGCATTTATAATACTAAGCATGATTAATTTTTAATTAATCACCAATTTATACTTAATTAATTAACTAAGCATAATACTTAATTACCAAAATTATTCCGAACATAAACTTGACTTCGAAAATAATTTCGGGTAATCTCGACTGAAATAATTTAATTCCGAAAAATAATAATCGACAATATTATTATATCGAAACTAAACACATGATTTATTATACTAACATGACGGGATATTACAGATGGTGTCGTGCAATGTGGAGACGGTGAAGGCCAATGATTGAAGGCACTTCTCTAAACTTTTGATTCGAGTCTCCGAGGATTCTACGCTAGCATTCCTCTCGGGCTTGGGTGGAGGTGGCAAAGGTTGCCTCAGAATGAAGCCTCCACGTCCTTGTGGATATCTTTGAAACTCGGGCCTCAGTTGGTAGCCTTGGAATTCGGGTCTCGATTGGAACGGTGGTCGGTTGTTTGGTTGAGTATATTTTATAGGTTGGGAATAGGTTTGTTGTGGTGCCGGTTGGGGTGGGTAGGTTGCTTTCGGGTCCCTCCATGAAAAGTTAGGGTAGTTTTGCCACCCAGGATTATAGGTGTTTGAGTACGGATCATTTTTAACCCGGGGGCGTACCCTTGGATAGCATTGATGTCGTAGGGGACTCCTTCAAGATTTGGATCGTAGGCCGGCACCATATAATTTGGGCACTCGTGGCCTCCATGGCCGGCCTCTCCACAACACCCGCATACCTCGGCCATCACAACTTGGGTCGATTTCGCATCCCTTAGCCGAAGTTACTTTAGTTCCTCCTCCAACGAGGCAAGCTTGGCGAGAACGGCATCGTTCGAATACCCGGTTGATGGTGTAGCCTCATTCACAGGGGCCCTCTTACGAACGCTCTTCCTTTGCGAATTCCCACTCAACATCTCATACAAGTTATATATTTTCTCCTCCGTATAGCTCCCTATGTCTCCATCGGCCGCATGATCGACCATATATTGAAGGGTTTGGTGGAGACCATCGTAGAAGAATTGGTTGAGCACACCAAGGCAAAAGTGGTGATGTGGGCATTGAAGTTGATAGCCCTTGAATCGTTCCCAAGACTCGTGGAAAGTCTCACCGATATTTTGGCTAAAGCTAGCCATTTGAGTCCGGAGGTCGGTGGTTTTTTGATGGGAGTAGTACTTGCTCATGAACTTCTCGTGTACGGCTTCCCACGTGTTGAGTGAGCTCGGAAGTAATGTCATGAACCAAGTCTTGGCTTGGTCTTTCTAGGTATATGAAAAGCACCTCATTCGGAGTTGGTTCTCGGTTAGGCCTTGGAGAGGAAATGTGATGACGGTTGCATAGAACCTCGGATGAAGTTGAGAGCATCCTCTTGTGCGAGACCATAGAATGATGGGAGTTGATTTAGGTGGATGGTCTTGAGATCATAGTTTCGGGCCGCCTCCCCGAGCACGAGGCACGAGGTGTTGTCTCCAATGATAGGTCGTGCGAAGTACCTCATGTTCGGGGGAGGTTGTGGAAGTTGGTCTCTTTGGTTCACCATTGATTCAGATTCCGGTTGAGGTTCGTCTATGTTGAGTTCAACGAAGAGATCGATTGATGGAGTCTCTTCTCAGGGTTTACGCCCTCGTCTACCTCGCATAAACAAAAACAACAACTATACCCGGTGAACGTACCAATGGGAAGCAAGATTAAAACCAACAAGCAAAACAAAAATTACCTACAAAATCAAGAGAAATAGAGAGAAATACGGTAATTAAGAAAAAATCACAAAAATCGAGAGAAACACGAGAAAAAGAGACAATCAAATAGCAAACTAGGCGTCCTACTTGCCTTCTCCAGCAACGGTGCCATTTTTTTACTATAGATTTGGTGGGCAAGGGATAACCGAGTTACCCGACTCGGGTCGATCTCGAAGGAAGGCTATTCGGAGCATTATCTACTAAATGATCGTCCAAATCACAAAAAGGGAAAATAAAATCCTAAACATTCTAAGCAATTGATTGGATGGTTGATTAACACTAATCGAGCACTTAAAAACGAGCAATTAATTAAAAGCAAGATCAAATGATGAGCAATTAGCAAACTAGATCACCGGAGTCTCATGCCATAACCATAACGGGATGATAATCAATCAACATACGGAATAAACGAGCTACGAGCATTAGATTGCTAACACTAGTCGTCTAACCGAGATCAACGAGCAATTAACGACTCTATCTACTCAAGCAAGCAATCAAATTCAAGCATTTCCTCCATCATCAATCAAATCCAAATTTACCCTAATAAACATTATAAGTAAAAGCGGAGCAAAAACTGAAGTAAAGAGCTTTAAAACTAAATACTCATTCTCCCATTGCGTAGACGATGAAAAACAAAGTCAAAAGCTCGAAACTTGTAAGAAACCGAAGTCGCCGAAAAATCTTCCGGAAAATAGCATAAACTCCTAATCTAGAGAGCAGAAATAAACATAAGCTAATTTCCCAAAGTGGGAAAAGCGAAAAATGAGAGATTCCCCTCCAAAATGCAAAGGAACAAAAATATTTATACTCCCACACAAAACACACACTAAAATATGCAGATTAAATGGGACACTCTCGAGCTAGCTGCGAAATTCGCGAGCTCGTGCTGGTCAGTTGGCACGGTTGCACGGGCGCGGAGACACTCTCGAACTCGCGTGCATATCCGCGTGGTCGCGGGCGTGCGAATGGCTAGGATGCGGCGTGTGGTGCGTTGCAGCTGATGGGCTCTCGATGTCACGGCAGTTTCCGCGTGGGCGCGAGCGGCATAGGCTAGGCACTCTCGAGCTCGCGGCAGCGTCCGCGAGGTCGCGGCGTGCACAGGGCATTGGGGAGTGGCACTCTCGACCTCGCTACAGTTTCCGCGAGCACGCAAGCTGCTTGAGCGAGCAGGCAGCGGTACTCTCGACCTCGCCGCAGTTTCCGCGAGCACGCAAGTGACGGCAATGCAGCGCAGCGTGTGCGGGCGTTGGGTAGCGGTAGTGCGGAGCGTGCGAGTGCGTGCGCGGTCGCGGGACATGGTGCGTGCTTGCGAGTAAGTGGGGCAGCGGGGCAGCATTGGACGCGATACACTCGATTGATGATGGTTCGTCCGAAATGGCTCCAAGTACTCGGAATTGACTTTGGAAAGCTCGTCTCGGAAATTAGCTCGACTCTTTCCTTTTGCCCTCGGAACGAACCTAAAAATTAAACCCAAAAACACGAAAAAGTACGCCAAAATACAAAATGAAAGAGAAAACATAAAATCACACAAAATGCGACAAAATGGACCGGTCGACACTAAAATGAACCTAAACTCGACTCGAACACACATATAAACACATAAAAATAAGCACAAAAACATAACAAACAAGGAGCCTTCCCCGTGTACTTAGAAATAGCGATCTATGATCTGATCTAACTTTGGGAGTGGTCAAGGATCATAAAGCAATAAAACGGGATGACGCTGAGGGTGCTATTGATTAGCTCAAGTCGGCCCCCAAAAGAAAGGTGTCTATGGGACTAATCGGAGCAACGATCAATCATCCTCTATTTGACATCTGCAAGCGTTCTTTAGATAACCCTTGTATAGAGGAGCACCAAGATAGGTGATAGGGAGGTCGCCACGCACGAATCCAGTGCGCTCATGGACCCATTCCCCCCACCGATCGACAATGTTAGGGGAAAGCATGAAGGAGCTCTTCTGCACATTGATGAGTTGGCCAGTGATCAAATTATAGTATTGCAGGAGGTGCATAAGATCGGTCAGCCCACCATTAACTGCACAGGTTAAGATAATGATGTCATCCACGTAAGAGAGGTGTGAGATGAGAGGACCATAACCACTAGTTGTTGTAGGTCATCCTCGAGTTATCATGGATGAAAGCATCAAGGAAACCCAACAGATAGTCCACTACCATAACAAAAAGCAAGGAGGAGAGAGGGTCTCCCTGCCGGAAGCCTCGAGATGAAGGGAAGTAATCGGTGGGGCTGTCATTGACCAAAATAGAGAACATGCAGTGCTCGACAAACTCCTCAACAAAGATGACCCACTGTGTCGGAAAACCAATCCAGACTTGTACCTCCCTGAGCAAAGTCCACTTGACCCTATCATATGCCTTAGCAATATCAAGCTTCAGCGCAAGATTTGTAGCTCGTAACTGATCTGCGTGGGAGATATCGTGGATCATCTCCTAAGACAAAAGGATGTTATCACTAATGATTCGAGCCTTGATGAAACCACTCAGGTTTGGGTTGTCTATGCTGCTGGTTGCGACAGCGGCGGTGGTGCGAGATGTTGGCTCTGTGGTACAGCGATTGGTTGCACTCGACGGGTAGTCTCAACCGTCGTTTGGATGTCGTGGTTTGTCGCCACATGTCTGATCTTCTCTCGGAAGCCTTTGACTTCGAACTTATAAACCCACTCGTCCATGACGGAAGGTCCCATCTGGTCTGGGTAAACGGGTGGAAGCAAACTCTGAGAGTGCATCACCGAATAGGTCTCGGTCAATCCAGGCATAGGCGAGCTGTGATCTGCCATTTCTGGCACAAAACATTAAAATGGTTCGAACTTATTCAAACTCAATTCTAAATTTCAAAGCCTGCTCTTGCAAGACGACATTCTGGATAGCCAATCAATCTATCTGGAACAGAATAGCCGATTAAGAAATAGCTACACTACACTTAGAGAATTTATTAACAATTTTTGAAAACACCTTGCTTGGCTAGAGTTCTGGTTTATACTTAACTCTTTTAAGTCCTGGCTAGAATTCTGGCTAGAGTCTCAGCTCTATTATCAAAGGATATATCATAAGCCCCTTAATTATTATGACTATAATAATTATGCATTCGCAAATAATAAAGGTTGTTCAGGTGACGTACCTCGGAGTCAGCGCGGCGTGAGCGTGGTGTGGTCATGTCTCTTTCTAGAATTTTATTATAGAGAAACGCTAATTGTGCTTTGATACCAATTGTAACACCCCGCCTAAACTTACTAAAATCAGAGTAAATTTTCTGCGCTATAAATGAAAGGAAACTGATTTAATTTTCAAAAACTCAATTTAACTTTTTTCGAAAATACTTTAATCCGTCTGCGGGATGCTACTCAACTGAACTGAGTTCTCATTTCTGTTCTCATTTACCATTAGACATGCAACCGAGATATAGATCATTACTCTAATGAGGCGCCATGAAAATCTCAAGATTTTAGGCATACATAAACTGAAATTCTAAATACTGAAATACTGTTCTGAAAGTGGTAGAAATTATAAGTTCAAAAATCAAAGACAAGTAGGCAATAAACAAAACATAACTAAAGAATAAATAACTCAAACAATACAAAACATGCCATAACATAAATATCCTCGCTCTTGACCACCACCACATCCAGCTCACACGTTACGCGCGACTTCATCACCTGAAAAATGGTTAGTGGAGTGAGCAAAATTGAATCAACGACGCTCCGTCGGAACCGACACTGAATATTCAGCACATTTAAAAACAAATCATGTAATCAGCATATATATAAATAAACTGGGCTAACTGTGGGACTAACGGTAAATTGATACTCATGTGCACACTTTGCGGGTCCCTTCCCACAGAAATCCAGGAAAGGCACTAATCACCCCATCTGGACGCCAGACTTAGGACGGGTCCTAATCACACACATCCAAGTCATAACTGAAATATGAAATATTGACCAAGACAAGATCACTCATCTATCTCGATCCTCAATTTAATCACATATAGACCTTAGACATGATACATAATTAAAAGTGATGAGATACACAGTACAATGGTCCCCGCTTGGAAGCTGGCGAATGCAAATGCTAAAATATCTGGTAGCGAGTGGAGGCTCGACTCTCCTCAGGTTACAAAACTATTGAGCAAAATATTCTAAGTACTGGGCTCAGAATAAAAACTTAAATTTTATTTTCTGATCTGTCTAGGTTCATTCACTCAGTTTTAAAAAAACATTTTAGGGATTTACGAGTTGATTTTGAAAATTTATTATCTTTGAAGCATACTAGATTTTTCTGAAATATTTCTAAGATTGTATTGTATTCTGATTGGATTTAATCTGACTGGGTCTAAATTCTGTATGAAACTTATCTGACTGGTTCGAAAAAAAACTAGATTCTCGGTTCATGCTCAAACCGATGTTCTGAATTAAACTCTTCGAACCATTCAGACTGCCCAGACTGGTTCGATTGAATTTGACCGACGGCTCACTCAGAGTCGATCGATCATTTTCTTGAATATGTGCGGCTCGGCTTAACCGTGGTCTGAGTTCGGCATGGAAACTCGAGGCCAACATGAACTCGGCTGACACAGCATAGCTGATGCACGGGTTTGAAATGGTGCCACGGTCACTGATGCAATGGCGTGCTTGGACCACGGCTAACGAAAAATATCGCGTTGACAATAGGTCGGACGGACGCACGGTCGTTAAAAAGAGCGTAGGGGCGCGGGTCGGTCGGACTCGGTGCACATGCACGCACTCGATAGCTTGGCTCCAACTATCGGACAATAAGACGACACGTGTGCAGGACGACGATACGCGTTGTGGATACGTGCTAACGTATGCCAGTTGGATAATTTCGATCGCTATGAGGCACACGAACTCGATAGCCTTCTTATGCTGGGTTATGATCCGTCGACGACTAACCGGCCAACCGACCACATCCTAACACCCAAGGACTCATTTATAATTTTAACGTCTAAAGTTGTTTAACCGGTACAAGGTTCGGGCGATTAAGCTCGAATCTAAAATTTACTTGATTATCGGAACTGGATAAAACTAGGATTCTCGATTCTCGAAAATCCTAACTCATTTTAAGGCGATATTTAAATTCTAAGTTCTATGTGATTTATGATGATTTTACATAAAATAACTGCACCTAAAGCGCAACCGGACTAAATTTATACAATTATCGCATTATCCGGCTAAAGTCCTAAATTTTAATCCATATTAAACGACCACCAAAAATTATGAAATTTTAACCACCGTATATTCAGTATTTTTATGATTTTTGATCAAAATCTCACACCAAGAATCAACTCCTAACTCCATAAACTAAAATTAGACATTATCGATTCAAATTCAAAATTCCGTTTACATATCAAACGAGCTCCAAAATTTACAAACATCTAACTTAAGCCTCATGACATCAAAATATAATTAATCCTGTTGGAATCATATTTTTCAGATCAACCATCAACATTTTATTAATTTTATCTATTTAAATTATATAAAATCATATTTTGCTTGAAAATTCCCGAACTCATTTTTTAAAATTAACTATAATTCATATGTAATGTCATGGAGTTAAGTTCAAACCATATACCTCATAAACGGACTCAAACAAAAAATCAGAATATGACTAAGGCTAGTGAAAATGGATCGATGCATGAATTGGGTCGGGGCTGGCGGATCGGGCACGAATCTGTGGTGAACCGCTCGGATCTGCTCCTGGCTGCACGGGAACGATTCAGTCTAAGGTCAGGCAAGCTCATACAGGTCGGAACACGTACAACACGGGCTGCTGTGAGCTTGCTCGTACGGTCATGGGGAGGTGAGCTCGTCGCCGGGAATGACGTCGGCGTGGTTGGGAGGTGGAGAACGGTGATGGCCGTGAGGACTGGTTTGCCAGCGTCATCGTGATGTCGCTAGAGTTGGGTGCGATGAACGGCGGAGAGCTTGATGTCGGAGTTTCAAAGTCGACGGGAACACGTGACGCTTGCCGGAAATGGAAGCTCGTCGGAGCTGAGAAAGACGGGAAGGACTGAACTCGAACAAAGTCGTCGATGGTGAGTTGCAGGGCGGAAGTGCAAACTCGACTGGGCTGAGGTAAACTCGCCGGCGTGAAGGTAGCACGGGCAACTCGACGAACAACGAGAGCTCGGCTGTGGTGGAGTCACCCGAGTTGGCGTGATTGTGGTGCAATGGTATGCCGGCATGCGCTGTGATTGGGAGGAGCTGGACGCGCTCGGCGGAAGTGCAACCAGCTTAGTGGAGGAGTAGCAATGTGAAGGTGGCTTGGGGCGGGTGAACTCGGGCTTGACGTGGTTGCCGGAGTGAAGGGTGATCGCCTGATCTTGGCACTGCGGTGGTTTTCTGGACAGTGGCCGGAAATGGGAGAGATGGGGGATTTTCTTGAAGTGGTGGCTATGGAGTTGGTGAGCTTGAGGATGAAGATAAAGATGAACTGTTGGGCTAGGGTTTTTTGTTGGGGAAAAATGAGGGTGTGCCATATATATATAGATGTAAATGCTAGGGTTTGAGGGTCTTATTAGGTCTTTAATTTTGGCTTGAATAATCTTCGACTTGGGCTCGATAATTACATACTACTTGGACCGAGAAAATAATACCATAGCTTTTATTAAATTGACTCGAAATAATAATTGCTACTTGGGGTCAACGATAACTTGAATTTAAAATAGGCTTACTAATTAAAATTCTACTCGGTAATTAAAATAATAATCGGTTTAGATAAATAAAATATTCAGCTAGGATTAAAATGTATCGGATAAATAATTGGGCATGTTGGCCGGAATAAAATGGCTCGATTAAATGGGCTCGGAAATTGGGCTCATCCAGAAATTTAATAAATTCATGATTGTTCTAATACTCGATTAAAATAATAAATTGAGACTTTGACTAAATTAATTAGTCGGTCGAATTTAATGAAATAATTGGGCTCGGATTAAAAAATCGAGCATGAGCTCGATTAACTGAAATGGTCCAGCTAAAATAATTGGACTCGCTTGAACATGATTAGGCTCGAATAGATTAAGTATTCGGGCTTCGGTTCGCTTTAAAAAGATTCTGATTATTTCAAGGCTCGGTTTTACCTTTAAAATTAAAATCGTTACTTGGGCTAACTAAATTCGATTTTAAAATTAAAAATTGAATAAATTCTTCATGACTTAGACTTAATATTAATTACTCGATTCAATGAAAATAATACTAGATAAATGCATCAAATAAGGAAATTGACTATTTATAGAAATAAAATCGAGCTCCATAAATAGTAAATATATATTTTTGGTGTTACATCCATAATCTAACCAAGAGCTACATACAAGGTTTCTTGGGGATTAAGACGACTGAGGTAGCCATGAAGGACTCTGCATCTGGTGGCCAAAGAAGATATCCACTACAGATTCCTCAACATCGGTCTCTGCAAGATTCCAACAAGCCTGAAAGAAGAGAGAAGTGAAGCCATTCGAGTAGAAAACACTATTGGCATCAATCCCAAAAACAGCCTCCCTAAACTCCTTCATGCTCGGGAGCTCACAAAGGTCGACAGACTAAGGGATGGTAGAGAAAAAGGCAGCAATGGGGGTCGTATATAAGTCTCAGCCTGAGGTGAAGAGTGACTGAAAGTGTGCTACAACGGACTCCCGTGTCTGGGGCTCCTGAGTCAGGATTGACCCATTTCTTTCGATACTATAGTTATACATAGGATATGGATATACATAGTGCTATTAAATTAAATGAGTCTGGCTTGACTCGGCTCGAGCTCGACTCATTAAGGTTCGAGCTTGGCTCGAGTTTGAAGTCAGCTCATTTAAAGCTCAATTTCTTGATGAGCCGAGCTCGACTCGGCTCGTTAAGGCTTGAAAATAATTTTTTTATATAAATTTTTATAGTTGGGCTCATTAAAGCTCGAGATCGACTCATTAAGGCTCGAGCTCGAGCTCGAATTTTGGCTCGTTTACTTAACGAGCCGAGCACCTTAAGCTCGAGCTCAGCTTGGCTCATTTACAACTCTAGATATACGACTTAACATGTTTCTGCCTGATGAACCCCTAAAGTACTTTGTATTACGTTCACTCTCAACAATCCAGCCCACGACAGCCTTCTACTTCCAAAAATCCTTCTCCATAAGGAATCGAAGCTGGTACCAAGCGTGACAGTGGTGCATCGCGATCCTATTCTCCAGAGAGAAATTCAGATCGTAAGCACACTCGATATTAGCATGTGCATTCTGAACAGTAGAGAGGCACTGAGAGTGTCTTCCAAATCATCTAAAATCCACTGCTTCAGCCTGTGCCGAAGTCTCCCGATTTGGTCTCAAGATTGCGCATTCCGAAGAGCCGAGTTGGATACTGCTAGGAGAGCCTGACTGTGTCATGAAAAGTGTGTTGTCTAGTCCACGTGTTTTGGAATTTAAAAGATGAGCGACAGAGGGTGTTCGAAACATTTACACTGGATGAGAAGATGATTGTAGTGCCACGTTCGATTTATAGAATTTCTCGAATTTATTCTATTTATCGGCATTGTATTTTATTTTTCTTTGCCCTAGATTTTTGCTCTTTAATTATATTATCATCATGCTTGCTTGAATTATATATACATATATATATATATATATATATATATATATATATATTTATTTACATATATATTTCGTTCGAACTTCGGTTAGATTTTATCATCGTATCGTTCAGAGAATTTCGGTTTAATCGCGAAGCGGTAATTTCGATCTGTTCTCGTTATTTTCTCAAGCATTTTGAACCGGGCTCGGAAGCCTTATATTTCAGCCATTGTGTGGCCTTATTCGGCCCTTAAGGCCTAGTAAACCGGCCCTTTTATTGGCCCTAAGAATTGGCTTTAGGCTTTGAAACCATCCATTCCCTTAGCATCTTTTTAAGCCTTGTACTTAATATGAAAATTCAATTTGATAAGGCATAATTTTGCAATCCCTTGACCAGATCCCCTCTTTAATTAAAACGGCCAATCAACCCCATTATGATGCATTGATTTGTCCTAAATATAGCATGATTTGTTCTAAAAGAAATCTCCCTATTTTTTTCTCCATCAGTCATCACCACACGTTTTTCCTTAGCATTTTTCAAGCAAAAAATATTACTCCCCTCTTCCCCCTTAATTTTTTTTTTTTTTTT
>CACSLK010027831.1:4949382-4964048 GCA_902706635.1 Striga hermonthica | reverse complement strand
TCTTTCCCTTACACTCCATAAACCAAGAGAAAAACTAGAGAAAAAAAAAAAACTGAAACCATCACTACTCTTCTCGGTTGTTACTGTGTGCCACTCACATCGCCGGTTGCACGCCCTCAGACGGGAGGCCCAGCGAACCGACAGACGCCATGCACGGCCTGGTTGATCGCCATCCTTGATTCATCACGATTAGTTCCAGCACGCCCTCGTCCAACCCTCGATCGCTGCCCTCTGTTCACTATACCGCAACCCCGTTCACGCCACACTAGACAAGCCGAGTGCAGCCGCCGAGTCCCCCGTCGCGCGCCTCTCCTTGTTGGCCCAATTTTTAGAAAGCTTGTAGATTCAAACGGTGTATGGTGAGCACTGGCTTAATCCCCTCTGTTTATGCATGATTTGATATAGATCCATGTGAGTTGTATTGGATCTAAGTGTATTTATGTGGAGATCTACTCATTTTGCTTGATAAAGTGATGGACCTTGCTTGTTCATGTGAACTCTTGTGGAAATATGGAACTATTGGTCACCCTTGGTCTGATGTGAAATGCCTTGGTTGATTTTATTGAGTTTTGTTGCCTATTTGGACTTTTGAAGCCATTGTGCCCTCAGAAACTTTGAAAATTCATCATAAATCATTCTCTCGTACAATGTGCATGAGATTTGGAGGGTGAGTTCATGTTATGATGGTGAGCAGACTTTTCAAAACGGGTTGAGGCCCGCGGGCTGGCCTGCCCCCCGCTACAAGGGTGGGTTGGGCTGTGGTATTAAAGGCCCGCTCATGCCGCGGGCTTTGGCGGGGCGGGCCAAGCGGGCTTGCCCGCCATAAACAAAAAATTGAATTTAAGTATTTAAGTCAATACTGGATAGCATTTTTTTGCACACACATAACACAATAACACTTTACGCACGGGCAACACGCATTGTTCTTTAATTATTGTCTTTTCTTTTCTTTTCTATTTTTTTTTTTACATTAACACAGTCAACAGAGAGTAGAGTAGAGACAGACGAGCCTTTTTTCCCCTTTGCTAACCCTAACCACAACTCTCTTTGCTAACCCTCACTCAACTCTAATTTGATGGATGTTCATGTTTTAATACGTACTAAGTATGTTACAAAAATTTGTTCCTATTTGTTGTCAATGATTCAATTTTTTTTTTTTTCAAAATGATAGAACTTCTCATAGATAAAATCAAAAAATAGAGGTCTTAAATACAAAGCCGGAGACATGGGAGCACCACTAAGAGTGGGATAGACAACAACTGCAAACCAACACACTAAACTCATATCTAAACTACAAGCAAAGCAGTCACACACGACCGAGCCTTTGCCTTTAGCAATAAAAACAAAAGACTAACCAAAGCCACATGACATGAAAAACTGGAAAAACAGACCCAAATCCACACAACAAAAAAAGAAAAACAGAACAGGTTAAGAGCACAGACAGATAATGAGAATAAGTGCCAAAGTTTTTTTCTTTTTTTTTTTTTTTCTCCCAGGTTTTACTAATTTGTTTAGATTTTTTTTTTTTTTTTATTATCTATTATAAGATCGCAGGTCTATTGCTCCCGGGTATTTAAGTTGTTTTTTTTTTATTTTTAATTTATCTATTATGCAGCGTGCCTGCGGCGAGGTTGGGTCGGGTTTTTCCATTTTACAGGCCCGCCATCTCGATGGGCCGGGTTGGGCCGGCCCGCCCTGCCAAAGGCGGGTTTTGGCGGGCTGCGGGTCGTCCCGCCCCACCAGCCCATTTTGACATGTATAATGGAGTGTTGTGTTAAATTTTCAGGTCTTAATTCGATCCATGTCTATTTTATTTGAGACTTGCTCCTTATACCTTAAAACTTTGAAAAATATTATAAAAATATGGGCACATCCAAATGACCTTAATTTTTGAAGTTAGAAGTTTGCTAATATGTTAAGATTGCAGATAAAATTTTATGGAAAACTCCTAGTCTAAACCATTGAACTAAAACCGCATGCTCTTTTTGTTAAAAAAAATCGATTTATATGTTAGGGTTGTTCATTGAGGCTCATCTTTGGGTGGTCCTTCATCATTTGTATTTTATCTGGTTAAAATTTTGTTTAAATCTCTCGAGCCAAACACCAAAAGTCTCAGAGCAAGACGTGCAGCTGCCAGTGACCTCAGGTTGCAGCCCGTGCCAGGCATGCCCACTGGCCAACAGCCACCAGCAGTGCCAGTGACCCTCAATTGTGCATGTACCAAGCCCCCGACCATCGTTTTTCGTTTTTCCAAAACCCTTTGATTGTTTTTGAGCCATTTGACCTTGTTTTCTATGCTGAGTCTATTTTTTACCTTTTTAAATGATTTTTCCAAGTTTTTCCCATAAATCCAAGAGTTCCAAATTCCACAAAATTCCACGAACTATTTAGTCGATAATTTTTTACTAGGTATAGCTTCTCGTGAATTTTTCTAAGTGTCAATATAATATATTTATAAGGATTATGTTGATTAAATATAGGTGTTTGAGGATTCGAGACCTCGACCTATGATCAGCTGATTGTGTGTTTTTGCCTACCCCGATTTCCAGGTGGTGTTTATAGATTTACTATTCCATAATTCATTATAATCGCTAGATATTATGATCAATTATGCGTGTGAACCATGTAACCTTCGATGTGTGTGGTTTCCACCTTCGAATGGTTATCCTGTCGTCGTGTGTAGTTTCTACCTTCGATGATGCCTAGTGACAGACAATCTCCATTTGCCTTGACAGACCATGTCGTTGTGTGCGGTTTCGACCTTTGACATGTACTCCTATTGTTATGTGCGATTTCGACCTTCAATTGCTTTTATAGATGTGCACATGAGTATTATATGATTGATATGAGATGTGATTATATTATTTATTCATGTTCATGTTGCGACCCTACTATCTGTTTTGCTAACACCCACATCCTCCCATTCAGGTTGAGCTGATGGCGTGGTTGTAACACCCCGCCTAATTATTCTCGAATTTATAAAATTAGAGTAAAATTTTTCTTTTTATTTTCGAAAACTCTTTAACTTTAGTTTCGAAAATACTACTAACTCGCGGGATGCTACTAACTTAAACTCTTTCTCATACAGATGTAAATAAATACATGCAACCTAATCAAATTCGTTATATAAAGGTACTACAGAGATAAAGGCATTATACATGCATAAGTCTGATAATCTCATAATACATACTAAGTCTGAAATGTGCGGAAGCTGAAACATAATATGTATATGCATAGTAATAATAATACATATTCAATAAATGACATGTAAATGCATTACAAAAAGGCTACTAATGACCACGCGCCACTGATGCTCACGCGCCACGCGCCGCTCCGTCACCTGAAAAACGTAATGGGGGCGTGAGCAAAACCACTATGCTCCGCAAAGACCAGTACTTAATTAAATAGCATCGTTAATAACAATATCATGACTTTAAATATATAAGTACTGAACTGAACTAAAGCTATTCTAATCTCGGCTAGAAGCCGCTAATTCATGTGCACACCCCAATCGGAACATTAAGGCCCGCTCAGCCTCTAGATCCGGACCACAAGCGGATCATTAAGGCCGCTCAGCCTCCACCCTAGGCGATAAACTATTCTCATACATACCACAAGTGGAAAATTAAGACCCGCTCAACCTCCAATCCTGGGCGATAAACTATTTCTCATACATACCTCGTACATGGTACGACAATTAAAGACGATGTATAACTAGTACATAACCCCAACCTGATAAGCTGCTACTGCTAGGCAGGTGCTGGATGAGTGGTAGCTATCGGAGGCTCGACTCTCCTTAAGCTACATAAATATTTGAGCAAAATGTACTAAGTACTAAGCTCAAGCTGAAAACTTGATTATTATTATTATCTGATCTTACTAAGTTCGCTCGCTTGATTTTAAAATCATTTAATCTCGATTTAGAGGATTTATGAGCTATTCTGGAAAATTCGCTGACTTTAAGACTTTCTAGAGTTCTCTGGAATATTTCTACGTCTGGTCTGCTTATCTGATTTATCTAATCTAGCATATCTGACTGATTCGATTTTATCTGAACTAGATTATACTGATCTGACTTATCTGATTAATCTGATTTTATCTGAACTAGCTTATACTGATCTGACTTATCTGACTGAGTTCGGAAAGATACTGAATCTCGGTTCACGCTCAAACCGGTATTCCGAACTGAAACGCTCGAATTGTCCAGACTATCCAGACTAATTCGATTGAACTGGATTGGGGGCTCGATCCGAACCAGTCGGTTGCTCATCTGACTGGGTGCAACTCAGTTTAACCGTGGTCCGGGTACATACGCACGGACACGGCATTAGCCGACGCACAACTTCTCTACTCGGATCTAGAGTTCATGCAGACTGACCGGGAAAAGGCCGAACTAGGGTTCTCTACTCAACCGGCTATCTATCTTGGTTTAAGCCGAACTCAAACTCTAAGCTCAACGTGATTTCTAGTGATTTTAGGCCCAACAACTGCAACTAATTCTCAACCGGATAAAATCTAGTATTTTTCACCAAAAGCAGCCAAAGTCCCGAATTTTTAGGTTTACAACAGTCTCCAAAAATTAAGAAATTTTAACCACATCATAATCAACATTTATTAGATTTTTCATAAGACTTTCATCGCATTTCGAGGTCATTAGCATATTTATAAAAAATTGGGCATTTCGGCTATATATTCAAAAATTCGGTTAACATAATAAACATGCACCAAAAACCACAAATTAAAACCTAAGCCTCAAGTCACTTAAACGGAATTTATCACGTTGGTTTCGCAATTTTCCAGGCAGCAAGCAATATATTCCGAATTTAATGCTATTTACACTGATAAACTCATAATAAATCACGTAACGCTCGAAATCACCTCCAGTTATTTTTAAAATTCATATAAATACTTGATTAATGGCATGGAGTAAGGTTTAAGCCATTATACCTCTCGAAGTGTTGGAAACAAAAATCAGAAATCGAGTAAGGATAGGGAAAAATTGGCAAATTTGAATTCTGTCCGAGTTGACCGGGTCTGACTCGGCCGAGTTGACTGGACCTGAAACAGAGCGGGTTGGCTCAGCAAAGTCGAAACTTGAGTGAGTTAGGGTCAGGTACGCGAATTCAGGTCGTGCCTGGTCGGGTCCGAGTTGTTGGCTCGGTTTTGAGGTGCGATGGACTCGGTTTCGGTGTTGGCTCGACCGGACAGCTCATGGGTGGTCTGAGATGCTCGAGTTGGTGCAAGTTGGGGCTAAAACGGTGTGCGGACGGCTCGTGGGCGAGCAGCTCGGGTCTGGGCCACGGTGTACAAACCAGCACTATGCGGATCTGCACTGGTTTGGGTCGCGCGCGTACGGACTGAGCGGGTCGCGGCGTGAACAAGTTGTGGTGGAGGTGGCTCACGGCTCGTGGGTGCAGCGGACAACGTCTCATGGATGTGGTCAGGTTCAAGTGTAGTGGCTTGCTTCGTGAAGGATTCGCATGGACAAGGCTGAGTTGCGGGTGCGAGCTAAGGTGGTGCGACGGCTGCGTGGACTGAGCTTCAATTGGTTCGACGGCAGCGTGAAGGTCGCCGGAACTGGAGGTCGCCGACGCGACGGGGAGCTGCGTGAGTGAGGAAGGTTGTGAGCTGCGGGCTCGTTGACTCGAGCTGGAACTGCAAGCATGGACACGGCATGAGCTAGGGCTACACGTTGTGTGTTTGCCGGCAGCGAGAGCCCGCCGGAAAACACAAGGGTTGGCTGGATTTTGCAAGAAAAATGGAGATGCTGGTGATGAACTAAAGAAGCTTGTGAAGAAGAAGGTGAATAGTAGCTTTGACTAGGTTTTTGAGCTTTGACTAAAAGGATAAGGTTTTCTCTTTGTGTGGTCCAAATGAGCTAAGGGTAAAGACATGTTATTTATAGATGATCTAGCATTAGGGTTTCATGCTCTTGTTGGGATTTTTATCCGACTCGATAATTAATCGTCTTGGGCTCGATATATAATTTTGCCTCGGGCTCAGAATGTTTAATATGCTAATTGGGTTCGAAATTTAATCTGACTACTCGAATTAAAAGAATGGGCCGACTAATTAAAATAAATTTAGCTAGAATTTATAATGTCTCGATTAAGTAGTTGGGCCCGGTAATAAAATAATTAGGCCAAAATAAATATAATTGGGCTTGTTCGGGAATTAAATAATTTTCCGACTTTTCTAATACTTGATATAAATAATTTATCGATACTTAGGCTTAGGATTTTTATCTCGTTTTCGAAATAATAATTCGAACGTGCTCTTCATGGCTTAGACTTGAAATTTAATGAATTATGTGATCAAAATAATGACTCTCAGCATAATTAATATTTTACTATTTCTAGAAAATAAGGTCGAGCTAAATATATAATTTTGGGTCGGGGCTTACAATATATCCTCCTTAAAATATTTACGTCCTCGAAAATGCTAAACTTAAGCCTAAGCCCATCTCGACAATAAACTAGAAACTGAACAATACAAAGTACAAAAGTACTAATCATAATTGAAAATCTGGATATCTAGCTTGAATTTGGTCTTCTTCCTACTAGTGATCTTGGCTTTGCCCTGGCAACTCCGTCTTTCAAGCCCCCAGGTAAATCCGGACTAGTGACTCTTATTTCAAGCCTCCATAATTTACCCGACTTTTGACTATTATACACTGTTAACCCAAGTTCAAGAACTGAGGGTCTCTATCTGGATACTGTATAGGTCTGCTCCGGTCACCAACCGATCTCACTGGTACTGGTTCGCCAAAATTCACAACGTGCCTTAGATAAAATCCAAGACAAAACTTTTAGAAATTATACTTAGAAACCTCAAAAGAAGCTCATCTATTCTCTTAGCGTATCGCCCTAGCTATGGAGACACTCCTGGACTTAGAGATGCTTACTTCTCGGCCCTCTGACTAGCGTACCTCCGCCATAAAGTGGTCGTAGGTACTACCTCACATGTAAACTCAGGTCAACGTGAGACTCGTCTAAGTTTTCCACGTGTTCGAGATCGAGTACAACTCCTCAAACTCGAGGCATGGAGAAATTTGCTAAACATTTCTCGAAAATTTCGATGGCAAGCCCAAAACGTTGGGCTTAGCTCACCATCTCGGCCGTAAGCTGAAAAATGGCTGGGGTAACTATGTTGTAGTTTCTTTGCGGCTGTGACCCTCAGGTCACCTTTCCGTACACACTGGTCTTAGGATCTTTCTGTGGCTGGCTTGTACGCGACTTTCATCATGTCAGGGTTGCATAAATCTTTGTGTGGCTCACTGATTTCTACTCCCTTGTCTGTCGGTCTACTATTGACCGAAAAACATTTTCTCGCCATGTCTTTATTGTATGTCAGCGATCCACACTCATGTCCGTACTAAAACGTACGGTGTCATGTATACTCTCTTCTATTAACTGCTTTAATGACAAATTGTCCTTCTGAACGGGTCTGTCATTCGGAACGCAAGTCTTTAAGCATTTTGATCATCTTTTCTGATTATCCATCGATCTATAAAACCGATGAGGACAACTAACAATTGTGGTTCAACTCATCATGACTCGGCTCCTGACGAGGCGACACATTGCGTGCGGTATGCCACATGCGGTTTACCCACTACTCGGGACCCACGGGCACGAAACACCTGCACGCGGTGCCTGCGTGTGATGTACTTGCGGTGTCAGAGTCTCCTGCAATCACAAACAGGGTTGCGTCCACGTCTTGCGTTAGTAGCCTTATTGTACTGCGACGTACGCCTTTGAATGGTGCCATGGTCACTGACGCAGGGCGTGCTTGGGCCACGGCTGACGGAATCAGCACATTTACTGGTAGGTTTGACGGACACACGAGCGTTGGGCAGAGCGCGTGGATGCGGCTCGGTCGGACTCGGTGCACGGGCACGCACTCGGTGGCTCTGCCACGATAGGACAAAAGCGGGAAAAAAGCACCGAACATCGGTATGCGCTTAGGATACGTGCTAATGCACACCAGTTGTGCTCGAATCTAGCTGCTTTTTGGTATAAATCGAGTATCTTACTGCTTAAATGGGTAAACTTTACCCAAGGGTACTAAAGTCTTACATTTAAGACTTCCCTATTCTCTCTTTCTTTTTCCACGGTTGCTCTTCTTTAAAATATGTCTCAACTTAATACTGAAATACTGTTCTCCGTTGTGAGAAAATCTACTTTGCTCGCTTGGCGGCTATCCAAACCTATCTTTATACTTACTACTTGTTTGTTTCTTCATAATCTTTTTCTCAAAGCCTAATCTAAAACTAGCAATGTCGAAACACCACCAATACTTAGAGGTGATTTCATCACCTCAACTTTCACGTGCTTTCTGATCTTGAGGCATCAGATCCTTCGACTTCTGGTGGAGGGTGTCCGAGCTTCAAGTAAATCTTGGAACTTGCAGTTTTTCCACATGGGGTTAACAATTTTTAGGCTCTCGAAGGTGAGTACTTACTCTCCTCCTTGAGTCTACTTAACTTTCTGTAATGGGTGCACATTTTCTTTTCTTTATGAACCATCGGGCGCACTATAAAATGACGCTCTTGGTCCAACAATTCCCAATTCGGATTTGGGACTTTAGCTCTCGTAGCTTCTTGACGTCTCATTGGTTTGGCGCTGCTAACACTGGTCCTATCCCGATTCCTAGTCCATTGAATTCCACCTGTCGGTCAGGTGGTCTTCTCGGTAATATTTTTTTTTAAATACGTTCACACGATTTCGAACAACGATTAGCTCTCCGGTCATTGATAGTGATGTGTTCTCTTACCACGGCTTCTAAAATTTTCCCTGTCGACATATGAATGTGTTATTTATAAGTCTTTGTCTTCCTAATCTGCCTACCTTTAACTTTTCCCTGTGCGGGTTGGTTCTTCTTCTTAATTTATGGTCGTTGCGATCTTCCATTCAACTTTCGTTGGATCCTCTGGTGGCTTCTACGGTCCCTCATCTGGGAATTCTTATACTATTGTAATCTTCCTTGGGTGATGGCTTCTTTTTCGAGACGACGAGTAAGTCGTCGTGGTGTCAAATCATGATTTGACGTACGATCATTGCTCTTGTTTCTGTTAAACTTGATCTTCTCCTTCTTTGACTAGTAGAGATTACCTCATACATGAACATGTCTGCTATGGTTCAGCTTCAAGCCTCCATGGTTCTTCCCGGACTTATAGCTTTTATTTCAAGCCTCCAGGACTTACCCGAACCTACGACTCTTATACACTGAAACCCTCGTGTTGATAAACGGATTTGACCAACTATTTAAATGTGCAATAACAAGAATTAAGATAAGATTAAGGCGGTTTTATTGATATAATATGGTAATCTATTAAGAAATTACAAGTCAGTATTTCGAACACAAGGTCGGGTTTTTCGTACAGGAAGTCGGTTTCTGGTGGGAACCGAGGTGTTAAATGCGATAATTAATGTGTCCACAAAAAAAATCCTCGTGTTGAAGTTAATTCAGCTATTTATAGTAACTGTCGGCCCGTCTTTTGAGGAGATTCAACAGCATTAAATTCAATGTGACAGCATAGGTGCAGCTTTTCTAGCGAGTGGGTCTTCGGCAATGATGCCTTCACGTGGGTCGAGACGTTTGATGGATGGGCATTTAATGCGGTCTGCAGCGGACGTCGGTTCCATGTGATTACAACTTGGTCGTGGTCGGTTTCCGTGTCGATGTCGGCTTACACATTCACCCGAGGTGCTCTCTTCTATTTCAGTTACTCCGTCTTCTTCTTCGCACAATACATGTGTCGCCGATCTGGATCATGAGATGATTTTTATATCAACATAGAGGCCCATGGCATTATTAGATACATTAGTTATGGTGTCTATTGTTGCCATCCTCCATCTTGACGACGTCCTCATAGGGATGACTCTACCCGACTTCTGGTCCTTAGCTGAAATTACGACAGTGCACGGGCGGGGTGGCTATTCCTCTAAAACGATGCGTGGTATTGTGAAGCGACGCGCCTATCGCTTTCTATCCTAGGCGGTTACACCTATTCATGACACGTTCCCCCGATCGTCCTGTTCACCCTTACGTGGCAAACTCTTATTGGTCCGCGTGCCTTTACAGTGGGCAACATGAACCATTCTGGTTTTTCTTCGATTGCGACGGTTCCAGACGTCAGTTCGTCTCCAACGGTCATTTAATTTCCGCATAAATTCTCATTCTCCCAGCTTTTTGGAGATATTTGCTTTGTTTCTTCACCTTTTCGCTACTTTCTCCTAATCTTCATTTCTATGTTCTTCTAACCTCCGATGCTCCATACTTTGACAACTAATCGTTCCTTTGTGGTGAGTTTCCCTATTTATATCCTTCTTTATTTGTTTTACTTTGCTTTATTCATCGAGATTCTATCGACTCCCGAGAGATGGCGGAGCAAATGGCGGCGAGTAGCAGTAGAACGATTTCCGACGAGGCGGTCCGCGGGTCGGCCACCGACGAGGAGGTTGACATGGAATTAACATTGTGGTACTTCCGCTGGGATCCGATGTTGGCCGAATGTTTGGTTTTGCGGAGGGATATCACGAGGGGGACGCGAGGTTGAAAAGGATTTTTCTGTGCGCGAAGGTTATTGGAATCGTCCCCCTAGGCATTGGCCCAACATTGACGCGGTCTTCCTCGGTGAACCCACCACGATGCATGATGCCGATGTGGTTTTGCTGAGGAAGTCGGCTTGGATTGCCCCCTTTGTGAGGGTGTTCGCCCCTACCCCGGGGAGAGGATCCACTCTCCTCCTCCCGGCTGTGTTGGGGTTTTTGCTGAGAGTATCAGATCGAGGTTGAGGTTTCCTCTTCCCAACATGATCACCGACTATCTTCAAGACTGGGGCATCGGCATAAGCCAGATCACTCCAAACAGCTGGAAGAAGATTATTGGCCTAATGGTTCTTTGCATCCAGAAAGGTCAACCATTCCCCTCCATCGATGAATTTTGGAGCATCTTTTTTTCAAGCGAAGTCGGGAGCGCGAAGTGGTTCCGCCTTCCAGTTGCTTTTTCTGTGCCGCCAAGGCGCAGAGCAAATTGAAAGCTAGCCAACTGATCACCGGGATTCCCAACACATTAAATGGCTTTCAGGAGGAGTGGTTTTGGGTCGGTGGTGACTGGGAGTCGGCCGACTTCCATTTGGAGTCAAAAATTGACGGGATGATTGTCCCCAACCACGTCGTTTCTTCTTATTGTAATTTTCCTTTCATATCCATCTCGGCACCTCCTAACTGTTGGTTTTTTCTTTCGCTAACAGGTCGGAACTTTTGGTATTTGTAGCCCGAAGAAAGAAGGAACCCAAGCTTAGCAGCGAGTTCGAAGAGAGACTCAATGACCTTGCCAAAGTTGACTATTCCGATCGCGGGTGGCGCAAGCTATTGAAGGAGACAGAGTTAGCAAAAGCGGAGTTGTCGACACCCCGTCTATTTAAAGTGATCATTCCGGGTGAGTCTAGTTTTGTCATAAGTTTGGGGTCTTTCATTTGTGCCCATCTTTCTAACTCTTCTAATGACTTTTTCCGACATGTGTTTTCAGTTTACTATCCCATCCTCGGTTTCTTCGGCTTTAAATCAATCGCGGACGCTCAGGTTTTCCGATAAAAATTCCCGAATACCAACATCCAACTCAAGTTCAGGATAGAGATAGAGATAGGTCGCTTGAAATTTCTACAAGGTGTGAAGGATTCTGCCTCCGGACGAGGTGCTGCCATGGCTGGTACCGAAGTCAAATTGGTGCCTCCGACCGAGGAGCCAAAACCGGTCCAGACGTCGAGCCTCGATCCGATTACCGACCATATTCAAGGAACCGAGCTGGTTGTGGCGACCCCTATTCGCACGGGCCCAGAGAAGAAAGAGGCTGCTGAGGTCCCCCCCGACGTCCACGTCATTGTATCTAGCGCCGAGGAGGCGGAGGGAGAGAAGAAAGCCGCCGAGGAGCCTTCAACTCACAAGAAGCGCAAGTCCAAGAAGAGGCCAGAAGGCGAGACGCACGCCATCGGGGAGCGTCGGTCCAAGATGAGGCATGATGTTGGTCTAACCATTGGCGAAAGGGGGGCTCCGGTGCACCAGAATGGGAGCTCGTCGTATTTGCCAATTGATGAGAAAAGGGTCCTCAATCTTAACTTGCCCTCCGAGGTTGCGGAGGAATGGTTCACTCAATTCCATTCTGTCGTGATCCCCAAAATTTCCAACAAGTTTCACCAGTCTTCCCACGTGATTGACACGGCCAAAACTCCTTTGATGGCGTGGGATCCTATATTGGAGGTGAGGTTGTCTTCGATGTCTGACGCCTACAAGTTTAGCTACGCAAAGGCCTGTGTGGGAAGGGCCTTAGTGAGTTTGACGGCTGTGGAGGATGTGTTTTGCTCGAATGCCACCGAGCTTGAGGAGAAGAAAGACAAAGTGGTGTATCGCGGCGTCCAGATTTCGTCCCTGGAGTCCGAGAAGGCCGAGCTTAAAGCTTAAGTGACGGAGAAGACAGACCAGCTCGTTGTGGCGCAGACCGAGATCGAGGCCCTATTGACCGACAAGAAGCGTCTAGAGGCCGAGGTGTACAATTTGTCCAGCCAGCTCATCGACTCCGAGAGCAAAGTTAAAGAAATCAACGAAAAACTCAAGAAGAAACGTGAAGACCATCAGAAGACCCATCAGGAGACCCGTCAGGACCGTGCCGAGAAGGAGACCAAGTTGATCAGTTTAAAAGAGCTCCATACGTCCGAGATGGCCAGACTTGAAAAGGGAAAGGCCGACTTTGGGACGCTCATGCGCAACCGAGGTGTCGAAGCAGGCAAAGAACTTGAGAAAGAGGAGTTCAAAAAGTCTGAGGAGATGGAGCGCGACATCAAACTAAACACTTGCCTGAATCTCCACTGGGCCATTGACCGTCTCGAGACCGACCTCTACAGCATGGACGACCTCAAGCTTATACTGTTTACGAATATTGAGAGGTTCTGTTTCAATGCTTCAATCCCCGAGATGTGCATCCCAGCCAACAATGAAGAGAGAAACTACGTCGAGTGTATCTTGAACGAGTCCGAGCCTAGTGTGATGGCCTCGGCCCTTCCCTTCCTGAGTCGAGACAGGCATGCCGTCCTTCGGAAGGCCTTTATGTGTTAGAGGTATGCTGTAAAAGCTATGTTTTGCAGATTCTATCAATTCCATTTTGATCTGGCCATCATGTTTCGGTCAAAGTACATATGTTTGCAGTTTATTTATTTATGCAAATCATACTCCATGTCTTATATTGAGATATTGTGGTTCGAAGAGTTTCGAACAGAAAGATCACCTATCGGTTCCTTATAAGACTAAACTATTCGTTCACAGCCTAGACAGGCAGTGAGACCCTTCTTGGAAAAAGACTGTAGTGTATTCTTGATTCAGTTGGTTTTGACTGAAGGATTACACTAGCACTTATGTTAAGTGTTGAACAGGACCACAGAAGGATAAGGGTATGAGACTCACTGATCGTTGTTGTAACCTAGACCTTCAGTGATTGATGCGTTCTTTTAAGCTGTAAGATAATATAAAATAGGCAAATATTTTTATTTCTTATTTATTTGATTTACCAAGTGATTCTTATTTTATTAGGATGACATACGAGGTATTTTGGTAAGTAAGAATAACTATATGATGTGCTATTATAAATTATTTACGGTCACTATGTTCCAGTGCGCTGGATTGATGACGTCCCCGAAATGAGCTCAGGAATGTATATTATGTTAAACCCTGCAGGTGGACGGTTGTCTGACATAATGGTTAAGGATCTGAGTGGTACTAATTTCTGAAATGAATAAGAAGTGATTAATTATTTTGTCAGTAATTTAATTAATCAACGAACGTTATATCTTAAATATAGGGAGGTAAATTGATCAATCAGATTAATATTATTTAATCATGGATGCTCAATTTTATTGGTAAAATAGTGGCTAAATGGGGAGAGCAATGATATTACTCTAGTGGGATGTTTTATTATTTAATTCCATTCAAATAGGAATTAATTTTATTCCATATTAATTAATTAATTAGGAGAATAAAATTCCTACTAGAATCTTCTCTTGGGATTAGGAGACTTGGGAGTCTTCTAGAAGATGAAGATTAGTGGGAAATTCCTACTAGAATCTTCTCTTAAAATTAGGAGACTAAGGAGTCTTCTAGAAGATGGAGATTAGTAGGAAATATATTTCCTACATTAAATAATTAATTGGAGTAGAATTAGGCTTCCTAAATTATGAATTAATTTTATTCCATGATTATTAATTTAACTAGGAAAGATATTCCTACTAGGATCTCCACTAGTGTTAGGAGACTTAGGAGTCTTCTAGAAGATGGAGATTAGTAGGAGATCTCCTGTTAGAGGTATGCTGTAAAAGCTGTGTTTTGCAGTTTCTATCAATTCCATTTTGATCTGGCAATCATGTTTCAGTCAAAGTACATATGTTTGCAGTTTATTTATTTATGCAATACATACTCCATGTCTTATATTGAGATAGTGTGGTTCGAAGAGTTTCGAACGGAAAGATCACCTATCGGTTCCTTATAAGACTAAACTATTCGTTCACAGTCTAGACTGGCAGTGAGACCCTACTTGGAAAAAGACTGTAGTGTATTCCCGATCCAGTTGGTCTTTGACTAAAGGATTACACTAGCACTTATGTTAAGTGTTGAACAGGA
>CACSLK010027831.1:4934572-4949282 GCA_902706635.1 Striga hermonthica | reverse complement strand
CGCGCGTACGCCCAGCGCCCAACGCACGATCGCTGCGACCCGCGTACCCGCACGCTGTCCGCGCCCGACGTGCACGAGCTGCCCGCTGCACCCGATGACCGAGACCCATGTGCCGTGTGATCGAGTTTCGTGGAACCTATCGATTAGAATTGATTAAAGGCCAAACCTATCTGCCCATTAGGTTGTGGTGCTCAGACGAACTTCACCAACGGTACTCTACATCGTCTCAGAGTCGGCAAAAATTTTAAAAGGTAAACGTCCATATCCTAACTATAGATTCCGCTGCGTTAGGATTTATTTCGATAAAGTTCAATACTGTGCATGTTGTTTGACGTTCCTAACAGAACCCAACATCTCCTTCCTACATTAAATTAGTATTGGAGTAGAATTAGGATTCCTAGGCCTAAATGGGATAAGCCCATATTTAGGACCTCCTTAAAGTCCCTAAGGGAACCTATAAATACACCATGTCCCAACCTCTCCTACATAGATATGCTGGCCGACTTTTCTCTCTACATACACACGAGAAATAACTTTGTTCGAGAGTTAGGGAGATTCTATTAAACGCTCCACCAAGTTTGATCGAAGTAGGTGTTTAGGTAATCCATTAGAAGGATTTTTGGTACAATATATTGAGCCTCTAATATATATTTTATTCCGGTCATCATCATCACCTCATCGCCACCGTCCGCCGCCGTGAGGAGTCGTCGAAATTCGTCAACCGCCTCCGGAAGCCGCCCGAGCCCAGCCGAGCGCAGCCGCCCGCTACCGCAAGTAGCCGCGCATCGCCCAAGCCCGACGTTCGTTCCCAGCGACAACCAGCAACGCCCAGCACCACCGTGCGATAGCCCAGGCACCGCACGCTTATTCGCGCAACGCCCTTCCTGCTCGCCTGTTGCCGCCAGTCACCGATCCCACGTTGCCAGCGTACAAGCAGTACGCGTGCACCTTTTCGTGCGCGCCCAGGATACTTTTTCCATACGCCCGTGTGGTCCCAGACGCGCTCGCCCAGTCCGCCTCCGCATAGGCATAGCGCCCGCGTGCGCGCACGCCCAGCGAAGTCCCAACGTCCATTTGCGATCGCCTGCTCCCCGCGCGTCACGTACAGCTTATGAAGATCGTGTGTTTCGATTGCCGATAAGCCACGATCCCGCACCTTGAATCGCCGATAAGTGTTTCTCTAGCCACAACCGGGCCTATTGAAATGAATAAAATTGCAATAGAAATCTAAAAGAAATCTAAGACAAAGTGTTTGAACAAAAGTTTGGATTTTTATTAATAAACTTGATGATCAAAAATAACATGGGGATGGGGCCTTTATATAGGCACAAAATATATCTAGGCCTAATCTACCTAGGGAACTAATAAAGCAATAAAATATTAAGTAGTCTAATTAATCTATATTTCATAATGCCAGATGGAACTAAACAACTTGTTTTGCACTCCACTCAATCTCTCTCTCTCTTCGGCCTTTCACGCGACCGCCCTACCCGCACGCCGCCTTCATCCACGCCCTAGTCCTCGAGGACTAGGGACCGCCACTTGCGCGTGCATCGTCATCAGGCGTGTGGCGCACGCCTACGCCTCCTGCTCCTGCCGCACGCGCGTGATGCCCCATCGTTCCGCATGCCTCAAGGATTGGGGCTTCGCGTCTCGCGCGTGTTAACCCCTCGGCCGTGTTACGCACGTCGTGACTGCCAGCCGCCTTATCGCGTGCGTGCGCCCCACCTGCCTTGCTGCTTGCCTCAAGGCATGAGGCTTCGCCCGCTGCGTGTGCCTTCCCCTCGCGCGACCTTCCCGCGCTACGTGTGTCGTCATCCGTCGTCCGTGCTACTGCTGCGCCCATTGCCCGCGCATCTGCGCATGTACCATTTTTTCTTGCCCCGTGCGCACTACACTCCAGTGCGCTCGCTTCCATCATTTCCCGCGCCAGCCTTCTGCGTGCATGGTAGGCGCTGCTGGAACACGCCGACGAGGCGGTCCTACCCACGGATCGATATCGGATACCAAACATGTACATACATGATTTCGAATAAACCTAAGAATGCTCCTAAAGGACGAACAGAGATATACCTTTCTTCAAGGCTTCGATTCGATCTGAGCGATCTTCTAGTCTGTGTCCCGACCACGTTTGGACGTCGGATGGACGACGATCCTCCAAACGGTTGAAAGGAGCGGATTGCCTTTGTTCTTCTTTGAACCCTTCGCGTAACTTTCTCCACACGATGGTGGCTGAAGATATCACGTTTTGTGATGCTGCGTAGGGTTCAAGAACGTGTGCTTATCCCTCCTTTTATAGAGTCCTTGGGCCAGACTAGGGATCTCTTAGAAGGTATAGGGTTTGGGCTCCCTACAGGCCCAAATTCTTATGTTCAGCCCAGAACACAATTTGGCCCGTAACTATTAATTCATTCCACTAGAGAATTAATATTGCACTCCCGTTCTATCCCGAAATGAATCAGGGCTTCTATTAGACTCGATATAATTCCCCGTGTTTAAGATATCGCACGTCCATTAATTATTAAAGCTTCTGACTGCTTTAATTAATTAATATCTTTTATTCCTTAAGTAGTACCACTCAACCTTATTATCGTACGGAATAAATCCACCTGCAGGGTTTATACGATAATCCTTATAGTTCCTAAAGGGGACGACATCAACCTGGATGTCCAGGACACGGTGCCCTAATGCCAATAAATAGATATCATGTAGATAATGTTGTTACCCAAGATACAGAGCATATTGAACCAATACTTGGCTCTCACCCATGGTAAATCAAAGTAACAAACAAATATCCCACATATCTAAATATCACAATTAGGGTTAAGAATTAGGAGTCACCGAGACCTAGGTTCTTCATGATAGTCAAAACAGAAGAACACATCTCAACTGCGATCCATTCAATGCGACGCAGCGCACTAGTATAAACCAATAGCCAAGACAAGCTACATCCAGTTTATACTACAACCTACACCGATAGTCATGTCCATAACTATCTCAGTTGTGAATACCATTTATATCTTATAAGGGACCGACAATGTAATCTTCTGTGTGACTACTAACACACCACATCGTCTACAATATAAGATAATTGGACATTTAGCATACAAGCAATCATAAAGAATGCAACAATGTGAAAACATTTATTTCAGTCAAATGGAAAATCGAATAAATACAATCCAAAAGCTCACATAAAAGTTTGCTTTACTGTATACCCCAACAATCTCCCACTTATACTAAAGCTAAACATTTAGTATATATAAACACGTGCCATAACAATTCTCCCACTTATACTCAAAGTCTAGCTGCAACACATCGTAAACCAAGACCCTCTACGTGTTTCTCGAAGACATTGACAATCAGAGTCTTCGTGAAAGGATCAGCTAGATTATCCAACGATGCTATCTTCGTCACAACCACATCTCCTCGTTTTACGATCTCTCGTATAAGGTGGTACTTTCTCTCGATGTGTTTACTGGCCTTATGTGGTCGGGGTTCTCTCGAGTTTGCGATTGCTCCAGCGTTGTCACAATAAATTGTGATACACTTAGGCACACTCGAAGATACCCCTAAGTCCAGTAAGAACCTTCTGAGCCAAACAGCCTCCTTTGTTGCTTCTGAAGCAGCAACGTATTCGGCTTCCATGGTAGAATCTGCGATGCATTTCTGCTTCACACTCCTCCATGAGATCGCTCCACCTCCCATCATAAACACATAACCCGAGGTCGACTTTCTCTTCTCTCGATCAGCTTGGAAATCAGAATCTGTGTAACCCAAAGGAGTTAGACCGTCTGACTGGTAAACAAGCATATAATCTCGAGTTCTTTTCAGATACTTGAGTATATGCTTTACCGCAGTCCAGTGTCCTTGACCAGGGTTAGACTAATATCTCGCAACCATGCCAGGTGCATAGCAAATATCAGGTCTCGTGCACAACATGGCATACATAAGGCTTCCTACAGCCGAAGCATAAGGAACCTTAGCCATTTCCTCTATCTCCTTTTGTGTCTTCGGACACATATCCTTAGATAGAGGAACTCCATGCCGAAAAGGTAGCAACCCTTTCTTGGAGTTCTGCATGCTGAAACGAGTAATCACAGTATCAATGTAAGCAGCTTGAGATAGACACAACATTCTTTTCTTCCTGTCACGAATGACCTTGATTCCAAGAATGTACGATGCCTCACCCAAGTCCTTCATTTGAAACTGTTCTGAAAGCCATACCTTTACGTCTGACAAAATCTTGACATCGTTGCCGATGAGAAGAATATCATCTACGTATAGTACTAAGAATACCACTACGTTTCCGTTGCTCTTTTTGTATACACAACTTTCGTCATGACATTGATCAAATCCATAGGACTTGATCACCTCGTCAAAATGAATATTCCAAGACCTAGAAGCTTGTTTTAGTCCATAAAGAGACTTCTTTAGCTTCCATACTCGATGCTCTTGGCCTTTCTTCACATAACTCTCGGGTTGCTGCATATAGATGTCTTCATCCAAGTTTCCGTTAAGGAAAGCTGCCTTGACATCCATTTGCCAAACCTCATAGTCCATGTAACTTGCTATGGATAAGAGAATCCGGATCGACTTAAGCATGGCTACCGGTGAGAAGGTCTCATCATAATCGATTCCCTCTTTCTGAGTGAAACCCTTCGCAACCAGCCGTGCTTTGAAGGAAATAACCTTCCCGTCAGATCATCTCTTACGCCTATAGACCCATTTGCACCCAATGGCTTTCTTGCCTTCAGGAAGGTCCTAAGGTCGTATACATCCATAGCATCTATAGATTCAATCTCAGAATCCATAGATTTTTGCCAAGAATCTGCATCTACGTCTTGGATTGCCTCATTGTAGGTCCAGGGATCACTATCATGTTCTTCACTTGGGATCAAGTCTGAAGACTTTCCCACAAACATGAAACGATCGGGCTGACAAACAACCCTCCCACTACGACGAGGCAATTCAGGTGTAAATACATCAGAGTCAACACGTTGTGCAGTCTCTTGTGGTATATCCTCTTGCACACTCGGCATGCCATTGTCTGCCCTCAACTCTTTGAGAATAATCTGACTCTTGGACTTATGCTCACTCATATAGTCATCCTCTAAAATTCGGGCATTGGTGCTAACCACTACCCTCTGATCTTTAGGACTATAAAAGTAACCACCTCTCATTCCCTTTGGGTAACCTACAAACAGCTGTACTTCTGTTCTAGGTGCCAAATTATCAGCTTTCTTATCCAACACATGTGCTGGGCAGCCCCAAATCCGAATGTGGTTTAAACTGGGCTTGCGCCCGGACCACAATTGTATTGAAGTTTTCGAAACTGATTTGGAAGGTACAAAGTTAAGAAGGTACGCTGCCGTTTCCAAGGCATATCCCCAAAACGAGGTAGGTAATGAAGCATAGCTCATCATCAATCTCACCATTTCCAACAGAGTCCCATTCCTTCTCTCTGCTACGCCATTCTGTTGGGGAGTACCAGGCTCAGTCAGTTGGGATGTAATCCCATTCTCTAATAAGTATTGCCTAAATTCATTGCTAAGGTATTCGCCACCACGATCAGATCGCAGTGACTTAATACTTTTCCCTTGACGGTTCTCTGCTTCTGCCTTGAATTCTCTGAACTTGTCAAAGCATTCAGACTTGCGGCGCATCAAGTAAATGTACCCATATCTTGAGTAATCGTCAATGAAAGTAACGAAATACTCAAAACCACCTCTAGCTTGAATAGACATAGGCCCACACAAATCAGAGTGAATCAATTCCAACACATCATTGGACCTATTCCCCTTGGCCTTAAAGGGCCTAGAAGTCATCTTGCCTTCCAAACAGGATTCGCAGACTGGAAATGGTTCAACTTGAAAAGAATCCAAGAAGCCATTACCTACCAGCCTTTGGATCCTCCTTAGATTTACATGACCCAATCTTAGGTGCCACAGATATGTCTGATTCGACTGAGAAGGTTCTTTTCTCTTGTTTAGTAATGAAGATGCATGAGCCTCAGTCACAGTATGATATGCACAAGTAATAGTATAAAGATTGTTAACCAACATGCCAGAACAGATAAAAGAGTTATTTCTCATAATAACAACATTGTCATTAAACATAACTGAATATCCATCCAAAAACAGCTTCGAAACTGAAATTAAATTCTTCCGAAAACTCGACACGTACAAAACGTTCTTTAATACTAAAACAGAATCAGAAAAAGACAAGTGCACATCTCCCACTGCAACCACCGCCACTCGTGCAGCGTTGCCCAAGCTGATGGTAATCTCGTTCTCACTGAGCTGCCTTCTTTGCAGAAACCCCTGCAAAGTATAACAAATATGATCAGTGGCTCCTGTATCTACTACCTAAGAACTGGTAGAACCTGCCGCAAAGCATGTTTCGACAACTAAAGCAAGAAACGTACCAGGAGCGTCCTTGAGGGGAAAATCTGACTTCCAATGTCCTGTCTTGTTGCACTTGAAGCACTTGCCTTTCGGCTTCACCACGCCACCAGAAGGCGCTACTGCTTTGCTCCCACCACTCCCACTGCTCCCACTGGTTCCACTACTTTTTTTCTGCACTTGCTTTTTCCTCTTCCCGCCTTTCGACGAAGAAGGTCCAGCTTGTACAGAAACATGAGCTTGTGGTCCCCTTCCCATAAGACCCTCTGCTGCAACCAAGTCCGTAAGAAGCTCGGCTAGAGTATAGCCCTTCTTATTCATGATTGCATTCAGTCGGAAGTTCTCATAGGACTTCGGGAGCGAGTGCAGGATGATATCGATCTTGGCTTCGCCATCGATATTTCGTCCGAGCACATCTATCTCATTCAGATATTCCATCATCTTGAGAACATGCTCTCGCACAGAAGCTCCCTCTGGCATGACAGAAGACATAATCTTCCTCATAGCCTCAAACCAAGCAGCCCTATCTTGATCACCAAAGAGTTCCTTGAGGCTCAATATCATGTCAGCAGCAGTAGGCATGGTGTGATGCTGCTGTTGCAAAACATTTGACATAGATGCCAAGATGTAGCAACGAGCCATCTCATCAGCCTTATGCCACTTCCGATGAGCCTCCCTTTCCTCTTCAGTGGATTGGGCGCTCAAAGGAGCAAGAGCAGGAGTGGTGAGAACAAACTTGTACTCATCAGCAACAAGTACAATATCCAGATTTCTCTTCCAGTCCAAATAATTTGGACCAGTAAGCTTGTTTTGATTGAGAATGACCATAAGCGGATTGAATGACATGATGAATAACTGAAATAAATAATTGCAAACATGTAAGCAACAATTCACATAAATATGAAGCATAAAATATGGAAACCTTCAAAAAACCATTATTTAATGCAACCTTCGACAACTTAACGAACACACATGCAAGCCACGTTGGGTGGACGTTTACACATATTTCAATTAAGCAGACACCCAGTCATTAATCTCAATTTCACGCCAACCTGTCCTTATGGCGAATGAAATTAATAGTCGAAATATTAATGCTGGCCATGTGAATTAAAACAGGGACTCCGTTGGGGAGTTATATTAAAATTCATATCTAAGTGATGACCACAATTTAACCCCAAGAACAATCATCCACAATTGACGAACCTACCGATGGGGAAGACACATCGCTTGTAAATAATTTTCTACAGTTATCTCGAAATAATCTTTACCGGTGAGCTTATGAATGACACTATCCGTTAGGGAGGAGACCCCATGGGTCACACGTATGCCACTCACTTCACCTAAAGGTTAAGTCGTTTGAATAGAAGTCTTATCTAGTAAGCTCGTGAATGCCGCATCCGTTAGGGGGAGACTCCCAGGGTCCCGCGAGCGACAGACACCTTACTTAAAGACCAATTTTGGAGGCCAAATGAATTAATTAAAATTCATATTAAACTCACTTAGTCATTTTTACTTGAAGGTTTTTAACAGCATGCAATAAGAAATAATACAATTCCTATCATGCTCCTAACACGCAAATCACATAAATCCTAGCATGCTCCTAAAATTCAAAACAAAAGCAATGACAACTTTCTAAGAATTTATAGCACCTATTCACATGATTTGTAGCATGCCAGAAAATCGATTTAAATCAGCTAGACACATAATCAAATAAACATGTTCTAGCAAAAATCAAATCGGCATCCACAAAGCGATAAAAATATGAAAATTAAAACACATATATCGCAGCCCCTTAAAACTAACCACTAACAGCCTATCAAAGCTATTACATGATTCAGCAAGGGCATGGATGAACACTCGAATCGGCATCTCGCGTAAATCGGGCCATTCACGCAATGCCCGCTCCCACCAACGGAAAAGGACCGAAAACTTCATCTAAACGATTGAATTTGACCCCGCCACAGGACGTCTCGGCAAAGCCGTGCCATGTGTTGATCTCGTTCTCCCGTTTCCGAAATGGTATTATGGGCTGAAATCGGACACATGTAGCAAAAGTTATGGCCAAAACGGTTTTCGCCGACAAAACCGGCCCCGGTGAATGCTGAAACCCTAGCCGCCGCCTCCAGATTGATCATCTTCATCACGTTCGACTTTGAACACAAAATTACAGCAAGAAAATCGAACAACAACAGCCCTACTACAGTTTACAAAATCACCTATACTACCCACACTTATTATCTGGTGGGAAAAACGATTACAACAAAAAACAAGGGCTGCGATAGACACCATCCAGAAGCATAAACGAGATAAACATTCATCCATACCATGAACATGACTGAAAACAAATAAACAAATAAACGAAATCAACTACATGTTCCAGGCAGAGCCGACAATCTACGAAACCGAGGCTCTGATACCAATTGCTGGAACACGCCGACGAGGCGGTCCTACCCACGGATCGATATCGGATACCAAACATGTACATACATGATTTCGAATAAACCTAAGAATGCTCCTAAAGGACGAACAGAGATATACCTTTCTTCAAGGCTTCGATTCGATTTGAGCGATCTTCTAGTCTGTGTCCCGACCACGTTTGGACGTCGGATGGACGACGATCCTCCAAACGGTTGAAAGGAGCGGGTTGCCTTTGTTCTTCTTTGAACCCTTCGCGTAACTTTCTCCTCACGATGGTGGCTGAAGATATCACGTTTTGTGATGCTGCGTAGGGTTCAAGAACGTGTGCTTATCCCTCCTTTTATAGAGTCCTTGGGCCAGACTAGGGATCTCTTAGAAGGTATAGGGTTTGGGCTCCCTACATGCCCAAATTCTTATGTTCAGCCCAAAACACAATTTGGCCCGTAAATATTAATTCATTCCACTAGAGAATTAATATTGCACTCCCGTCCTATCCCGAAATGAATCAGGGCTTCTATTAGACTCGATATAATTCCCCGTGTTTAAGATATCGCACGTCCATTAATTATTAAAGCTTTTGACTGCTTTAATTAATTAATATCTTTTATTCCTTAAGTAGTACCACTCAACCTTATTATCGTACGGAATAAATTCACCTGCAGGGTTTATACGATAATCTTATGAGTTCCTAAAGGGGACGTCATCAACCTGGATGTCCAGGACACGGTGCCCTAATGCCAATAAATAGATATCATGCAGATAATGTTGTTACCCAAGATACAGAGCATATTGAACCAATACTTGGCTCTCACCCATGGTAAATCAAAGTAACAAACAAATATCCCACATATCTAAATATCACAATTAGGGTTAAGAATTAGGAGTCACCGAGACCTAGGTTCTTCATGATAGTCAGAACAGAAGAACACATCTCAACTGTGATCCATTCAATGCGACGCAGCGCACTAGTATAAACCAATAGCCAAGACAAGCTACATCCAGTTTATACTACAACCTATACCGATAGTCATGTCCATAACTATCTCAGTTGTGAATACCATTTATATCTTATAAGGGACCGACAATGTAATCTTCTGTGTGACTACTAACACACCACATCGTCTACAATATAAGATAATTGGACATTTAGCATACAAGCAATCATAAAGAATGCAACAATGTGAAAACATTTATTTCAGTCAAATGGGAAATCGAATAAATACAATCCAAAAGCTCACATAAAAGTTTGCTTTACTGTATACCCCAACAGGCGCGACTCGAGGCATTCTTGAGATGCCTAGCCACTTCCGCATCATTTCCCTCCCCTTCAAGCGATTCCTTGTCCTCAAGGATGAAATTGGGAAATTGATCGCGCATCTCATCAAGATCTTCCCATGTGGCTTCTTTAGGTGGCAACTCTTCCCAATCGGTTGCGGTTACTGGCAATTCCTCACAATACTTCTGTGCTTCTCCTAAACTTATCTTGAGTTGTGAGACATGAATAACTGGGTGGATCTGCGAACTTTCTGGCAGTTCAAGACGATAAGCTACTTGACCAATGCGCTTCAGGATTTGATAAGGCCCATAGTAGTGAACTCCCAGCTTAGTTGCTGCCCTTTGTGCTGTCGTGCGCTGTCTGAATGGTCGCAGCTTCAAGTAGGCATACTCGTCTGGTGCGTAATTCTCCTCTTGTTGCTTTCCATCTACAAAGGCTTTGGTTCGATTTATCGATCCCTCGAGATTCTTCTTCAACTCTCGCAACATCAAATCTCGCTCTTCGAGTTCTCGACCGACTTCATCGTTAACCCTGCCTCCTTCTGAGTAGTTGACCAGTGTTGGCGGTTTACGCCCGTACACCAGCTCAAATGGAGTAATCTTGGTTGATTCATGGTAGGTAGTATTGTACCAGTACTCAGCCCAGGGCAAAAAGTTTTTCCATCTCTTTGGGAATTGATGAACATAGCACCGTAGGTATTGCTCAAAAGTTCGGTTGGTTACCTCGGTTTGTCCATCGGTATGTGGGTAATAGGTTGAACTAATGGATAGTTTGGTTCTCTGCAACTTGAAGAATTCAGACCAAAAGTTGCTCATAAAAATCCTATCCCGGTCAAAAATTATAGATCACGGAGCTCCGTGCAGCTTCATCACGTACTCAACGAATAGTCTGGCGATTGACTTTGTTGTGTAAGGATGGGTGATGGGTATGAAGTGGGCATACTTCGTAAGTCGATCTACTACGATCATAACACCGTTGAACCCATTAGAACTTGGCAACCGTTCGATGAAATCCATAGTAATGTCCTCCCAAACTGCATTGGGTACCCGTAGAGGTTGTAGTAGGACACTTGATCGTCGTGAATCAGCCCTAGTGCGCTGACAATCGTTGCACCTTGCGATGTAGTCCCGAATCGTGCCTTGCTGCCTGGGCCAAAAGAAGGTGTTGGCTATCCTCATCCAAGTGCGGTAGATTCCCAAGTGACCTCCAATTTTTGAGTCATGGAAGTGCTGCATGATCTTCTCGCGTAGCTGTCCACTATCGAGAACGAACACTCGGCCTCGATGTAGTAAAGGGCCGTTATGCAGCTCATAATCAGCAATGGTCTCTCCTGCCATGATCTTTTGACGCACTTCTTTGCAATAAGTATCCTCGTCTTGCGCCTTTCGAACTTCCTCCCATATGGTCCACGTTGGTCCAGTGATAGCACCAAGCTCAGCTACATCTGTCCGGCGTGATAAGGCATCAGCTACAGCATTCTGTCGACCTGGCCGGTAGACTATCTCAAAGTCGAACCCCATAAGCTTCGAGACAAACTTCTGCTGCTCGGAAGTAACGATCATTTGCTCGAGTAGATGCTTGAGTGGCGGCTGCTTGGTCACAATCCAAAAACGTCGCCCCAGCAGATAGGGTCTCCAGCATCTCACAGCTTCGACAACAGCCAGCATCTCTTTGACGTACACAGATAGACCCAATCGAGTCGTGCCTAGCGTCTTGCTAAGATAAGCTAAATGTCTCCCTTCTTTCACTAGCACTGCTCCAATCCCAATATCACTAGCATCTGTGTGTACTTCGAACAAGACATCAAACCTTGGCATTGCGAGTACCGGCGTGGTAGTCATGGCACCCATAAGTTTCTCAAATGCCTCCTCGCTAACCTTGGTCCATATGAACCCTCCTTTCATGGTCATCTCCGTAAGTTGCGTGGCAATGGTTCCATAGTCCTTTACAAACTTCTGGTAATAGCCCGTGAGCCCTAGGAACCCTCTGAGTTGCGTGAGACTCGTTGGCTTGGGCCAGTCGACCATCGCCTCTATCTTCCTTGGATCAACCGTCACGCCATTATGAGATATAAAGTGGCCTAAGTACGTGGCCTAAGTACTCGACCATCTCCTGCCTGAATGAACACTTGGACGGCTTGATGTGGAATGAGTTAGCCTCCAAGACTTCAAGCACCACTCTCAAATGCTCCAGATGTTCAGCACATGACTTCGAATATACCAGTATATCATCAAAGAAGACGAGAACAAACTTACGTAGATGCTCATTGAAGATGGAATTCATAGCGAACTAAAAAGTGGATGGGGCGTTGCATAGCCCAAATGGAATCACCAGATACTCATAGTGTCCCTGATGCGTACGGAAATCTGTCTTCGGTATGTCGGCTTTGTGGAGTCGAATCTGATAATAACCAGCTCTCATATCGAGCTTCGGGAAGTAGCGTGATCCAGCTAACTCATCGAGTATGTCGTCAACACTGGGAATAGGAAACCGATCCTTGATAGTCGCGGCATTCAGAGCTCGGTAATTAATACAAAACCTCTACGTGCCATCTTTCTTTTTAGCTAACAGTATCGGTGAAGAAAACGGACTCTTGTTATGCTAGATTAACCCTGATTCTAGCATCTCAACTACTTGCCACTCAATCTCAGTTTTTTGGAAGTGATCGTACCTATAGGGGTGGACGTGTACTGCATGCTGCTCATTAATCAAGGGTATGCGGTGGTCGAACTCCCGGTGAGGTGGTGGACCCTTGGGTTCGCCTAGCACTCCTTCGAATTCCTCAAGAAGCTCGCGCACATCACCTTGCTGCTGTCTGGCCTCTTCCGTGTGCGGCTCCTTACTTACGACCACTACTGTGAATATTTGACTGCCACTTCGCCAAACTCTTTCGATACTCTTTAACCCAACTTCTTTAGTACCTTTCTCAGTGCCTGTGCTCAGAGTGACTTGCCGACCTCCAGATTTGAACTCCATAACTCCAGTCCGGTAGTCGGTGGTCATCTTGCCTAATCCTTCGAGCCATTGGACTCCTAGCAAGACATCAGGTCCGACTAGGGATAAAGCATAGAGATCAGCCTTTACCGTAACTCCTTGGAACTTGATTGGCACCTTTCGAAAGGACATTGTGCATTGCAGCCTCTCACCATTAGCTACTCGTACCTCAAAGGGCTATATCTTCGTGGTTGGTAAATTCAGCTTCTGGGAAAAGTCAGCATTAATGAAGTTGTGTGATGACCCGTTGTCTACGAGCACCATCACCCTACGATCCTTGAGCCAAGCTGGCAATCGAATCGTCCTTGGCCCTCTAATCCCGGCCATTGCGTGCATCGAAATTTCTATTTCTTATTTGGGCATTTCAACCTCTTCCTCCTGATATGGTTCTTCCTCAACCTCAGATCCTTCTTCATCAGAATTAGCAACTTCGATCACAAAAGCTTGCTTACATCAATGGCCTGGCGCTAAACTTTTCTTCACATTTGAAACATAGGCCCTTCTCTCATCGACGTTTGACATCCTCGGGAGATAGCCGCATAATCACTGGCCCCGGTGGTCGAGCGCTGATGGCCGATCGTGCGCCCGCGGTCGCATGGATCGGGCCCGTGCATCAGTTATCGGTGACTCGGCCGTCCGCCCGTCCCCTTCGTGTCGCAACTAGATGGTCTTTGCAGCGTCGGGCTACCTCCATGGCTATGTGCATCGTGTCTGGCTGCTCCAGTCGGACTTCTGCGGCTAGATCGAACTTGAGCCCTCCTGTGAAGGCTCCCACCAGTGCATCCTCGTGCCAATCTCGCACACGGCAGGCTAAACGCGCTCAAACTCCTTAATATACTCGCGCAAGCTGCCTGTCTGGCATATACGTGTGAGAGCCTCGTTGTAGTTATGGTAATCGGATGTGCCAAAGCGTGTTAGCAACTCCCTCTCAAAGTCGGCCCATGTGATGATCTGTTGCCGCTTTCGGTAAATCCTTGAGAGCCATTGCCACCATACATTGGCCTCACCATCAAGATAGAATGCTGCGTACCTTACTCGGTCATGACCTTCAGTTTAGTTGAGTTCGAAGTACTGCGCAGCACGGTTGAGCCAAGCCTCCGGACCACTACCCGTGAAGGTGTACATCACAAATCTTAGCTTGTCGGGCCTCAGCCGCTCTCGGTAATTGGATGCCTGCAATCGCTGGTCGAACTCGTCCTCGTGCTCGTAGTCTCTACATCGCCGTTCCCCGTCATGCTACTCGTGCGCGCGTCGCTGCTCGTGCTGATCCTCGCGTAGTGGTGACGGCGTGCGCTCGTCGTGCTTGGCATTTCGGCGGTGTTCGCGCCTCGGAGGGACGTCCTGCTGCCGTGGTGGTTGCTATTAGAACGCGTGCAAGACCTCTTCTAATCGCTGCTCGAGTCGTGTTACGGCGGCATTGGTGTTGATTTGGCCTTCGTCGAGCGATCCAAGCCTTCCGTCCATAACTTCGCTTATACTTCGCATCTGGATTCGAGATTGTCGATCTTGTCCTTCATCTCTTTATTGGCCATTGCTTTCCTCTCTTCTCTACGCTCTTTGCTTCGCGGACTCGTGATGATGATGATGTATATATATATATATATATATATATATATATATA
>CACSLK010027831.1:4912961-4929752 GCA_902706635.1 Striga hermonthica | reverse complement strand
ACTATCGTGCGACCCAAGCCCGAGTGTTTTATCCTAAGTGTTGAACCGAAAGACCAAGCCCGGCAAAACCACGTGGCCCGACCCGCTTTTCCTTTAGCTTGGGTGGCAAGTGATTAAACCTAGATTTATTTTTTTAGGTAACCCTCATCTCTCTCTCTCTCACCTCCTAAACGCGCAGCTTTTATTTCTCTCGACCTCATCGTCTCCTTCGTGCTCTCAATCTCTCACTCGTCGTAGCAACATAAGAGAAAATATTTCGACATCGCCATCGCCATCCAGTCGCGGGGAGAGAAAGAGAAGCCGCGAGCAGAAACCCACGACCACCACGAGATCGAACCACCGAACCTCTGACCACGTCGCGATCTTCCCTTTGTGTCGGCATCTCAGCCACTGTCGACCGGAGAACTCATTGCCTGACGATCGGGAGCCACCGCGTGATGAGCAATTTCACACTCGAATGGTCGCGAGAAGCCATTTTAGAACGCTAGAAATTCTTGTTTTCACGACGGACAGATTGAACCCTGTTCGCGACGAGAAGCTCCTCAGCCGCTGGCCGTGAAGTCCAAACATTAGCACCCCGTTCAATGTTCCTAGTAGCAGCAGATTAGCCGGGCCGGTTCGGGCTGAAACGAGGTTACTCGGGTGAAGTCCTGCTGAAACAAGTCCACGGCTGAAGCGAGATGAGTTCCGTCTTACTGCCCGGGGCTGAGGACAAGCAACTTTCGCCGAGACCGAGCCGTCCATGCTCTTTTCTTAAGCCGAGAGAGGTATATTGGTTGTACCTTCTTACCCCATTCTTGGCTGGGATTATGCATGATATTGTGGAGTATTAATTTCAATTTTTAAGGCCTTGATATGAGTTTTAAGATTTGAGAAAAGAAGAGAAACGAGACATGATTACGTAATGTTTTGTATCTCGTGATACATGTTGTACCTTGAGCTGCCATGATGTTGTTGAGTCTTATCATATGAATTTATGTGCTAATTTGTGTTGTTTATACTTTACTTTTGTGGACTTAAGTGTTGAGAAAAAATGAGAAGTCTTCTTAAGAAAATAAAGAAGAAAGTGGAGCATATGTTGCGATTTTGCTGCTTCTGTTGTACTGCTGATATACCCATGAAATAATCGTTTTATGAAAATTTGGTCTTCACATGATATGTAGCTTATTCTTTTTTCTTTAAGTGAGATTTGGAATCAACTGATTTCGATTTGAAATGAATAAGTTATGATTTTTACAAAATCGTTGCGCGAGCAGTTTTTATTAAGACCCGGTAGCTTGTGTTCACTTTATATTTAACCTATTTATCATGTCTTAATGTGTTTAAATGAATAAGTAATTAGCATGAAAATTGTAGTATTTTGAGTTAGGTTTCTGTGTGTTTTGGAATTTCAATATTTGGAGTTGATTTGAATTTATTATGAATTTTTTAAGTTGTACCTGCAAGCAGTTTTTGTAATTTCGGGCAGATTTGAGGAATATGATGTTGGGCTGATTTTGATAATCTTAATGTGGCAATATGAAAGTGTAATCATCATGAAACTTATATTACATGTTATAAAATCTCATTAAGAGTTGAAATCATGCAAATTAGAGTTTTTGTTGATTTTTATATGATTTTTCAAAGTTAGGGTTATACCCAAAATTTTTAAAACAGTGGATGTGTATATGATTGAATTGTATGCCCTGAAATAAGGCATTTAACGTGATTATCTGTAAAAATACTCTTCTTAAAACTTGTAGCATTCCAATTGTAGTTTCTGTAGGTTTTTTGTTTATATCATGTAGAGTTTTATAACATGAATTATTGTTGTTTTAGTGAACTGCTGTAAATTGATAATAAGGTGCATTGGCAGATTTCTTGACCTAAGTGTTTGATGCTTAAACTCAGTTATAAAGCTATTGTTGGATTAAGTAATCAACATGAAAGTTGTGGATATATGTGTTAGCTACTCCTTGGTTTTAGAATCACCTGAATAGCATGTTTGTAGCTCTTGTTATCTTGGAAATACTGAGTCTATGCGAGTTGCTCATTTTTATTTCCGGATTTCAACTATGTTTTGTGTCGTCGTTGAATTATCTATGTGGCTGAGATATATTGCTTGGGAGTAGTTGTATTGTTCCGTGTGTTGGATAGTCTCTTATAGGACTATTTTGTATAATGTAGGTTTTTGACGAGCTGTGTTCTCGACCTACTATCTTCCCTCGATTTTCTGTGATTTCTTTCTCCGGCACCAGGTGGGTTCTAAAAAATTGGCTATGCTGTAAATGTTAATATTGTTATTATTGTTTTACTTGTAGTATGATCAAAGTATGCATGTGGAACATGTAGCCTTCGATGGGAGCTGTAACGGCCGTCGGACGGTTATCCCCGTAACTATAGAATGACCGATGGCGAGGTCGGGCCTTCGGGGGAGACTCCTACTGGCTGGACACTCGTTGTATGACTAGAAGGCCGAGGGCCGTGGCTTTCGATATATAGTCGGCAGTAGTCTATTGATATAGGTGTGCACATGAGAACGAACTTGGGATAGGAGGTTGGGATAACTAATTAATTACGTATACATGTTGTGACCATACTTGTTTTATTTATGATTAATGTTTACTGCATAGTGGTGAGCACTAATGTTTCCTTTTGTGCTCATCCCCACCTGCTCTTCATGGATGCAGGTTAGTGTTGCGGGCACGGCAGAGGAGGCGAGTGGTAGTCATATTATTGGTTTCATTTCTGCTGCTATGAACTACTTAGTATTGTTTACTGCATTTCTGGATTTATGATGATCACCAGATTATTGATAGGGAGTGTACTCCCTATTATATATGCATTTGTGAAAACCCAGTTTTTGGGAGATTAATGTTATTGTTGAACCCGATTTCGGTGTTGATTCGATTTATGAATCCGTTTGGGAGTTATGTTTATGATGTTATGGAAAAAAAAAAAATTTTCAATTAGTAGCGCCGCCAAGTATTTTGAAATAAATTTTGAAAAATTTATTCTGATTTTCGTTAAATAAAAGTGGGGCGTTACACCGCGCCTCTCCGAGATCTTGGGGCAAGGTCCCTGACTCTAGGTATGCGACGATAGGATCCATCCAGGTTGGTATTTTGTTGTTCGCGTCTGCTCTGACCTGGTTGACTTGGATGACTGAAGTTGACGGCATTTCTTGTCGTCCGACTTGAACGTACTCCACGTCCTCCATTCTCGCACTCGAGGCGAGATGGGAAAAGGCGTCGGCTTATACATTTGATGTTCTAGGGATGTGCTCGACTTTGGATTGGAATTTGGACAATCGTTGTTTAGCCAACGAGAAGTAAGGCACCAACCGAGGTTCTTTTACCTCATAAACACCAAGGACTTAGTTGACCAGAAGATAGAAGTCCGAGTAAACGTCGAGATGGGTCAGGTTCATCGCCTCAGCGAGGCTCAGTCCGAACAATAGGGCTTCGTACTCGGCTTCGTTATTGGTGGCCGAGAAAAGGACTTAGACCGAATGGCTGTACACCCGTTGCTCGGGGTCGATCAACACTGCCCCTCCTCCAGCTCGATTTGCGGTCGACGACCCGTCGACATACATGGCCCATGGCCATTCGTCGATGACTTCCTGAACGGCTGGGGTGAACTCGGCGATGAAATCAGATAAGACTTGTCCCTTTATCGCCATTCGGGGCTTCTAGTGTATGTCAAACTGTCCTAGCTTGACTGCCCACTTGACCATGCGTCCCGAGGTGTCGGGTCTGTGTAAAATTTGTCACAACGGATAGGCTGTCATCACGATGATTGAGTGTTCTTGGAAATAGAGGCATAGCTTCCGAGCTGCGATGATGAGGGAGTATGCTAGCTTCTCCATTTCTGGATACCTGAGTACCACGTCATGCAGCGCCTTACTTACGTAATAGATCGGGTGTTGTTGCGACTCCTCCTACCTTATGAGGACAGCGCTGACCGCCTAGGTGCTGACCCCGAGGTATAAGTACAACATCTCGTTGGGCTTTTGTTTTTGTAAGACGGGAGGTTGCGTTAGCGTTAATTTGATATTATCTAAAGCCTTCTGACACTCGTCGGTCCATTCAAATTTCTTTCATTTTTTATTGCATCAAAGAATGGTTTGCAGCGGTCGGCTGATTTCGAGATGAACCGGTTAAGAGCGGCCAACCTTCTAGTCAACCCCTGCAGTCCTTTTACCGAGGTGAGAGGCCTCAAGTCAACGACGACCTTTATTTTGGCGGGATTTGCTTCTATCCCCCTTTGGCTGACCATATAGCCGAGGAATTTCCCTGACTTTACTCCGAATGTAAATTTTTGGGGTTTAACACCATCAAGTAATCACGCAACTAAACATTTCATTCAAGTGGGTTACATGATCATGTGCGTTTATCGACTTTACAAGCATGTCGTCTACATAGACTTCATTTGTTTGTCGTATCAGACTAGAAAACATTTTGTTCACAAACCTCTGGTATGTGGCCCCAGCATTCTTCAATCCAAACGGCATCATGGTGCAGCAGTGTAAACCTCGTGCCGAGTAGAATGAGGTGTGCTCAGCTTCCTCGGGATCCATCTGGATTTGGTTGTAACATGAATATGCGTCCATGAAACTCATGAGTTCGTGGCCCGAGGTCACATCCACCATGTAGTCAATATGTGGCAACGGGTAACTGTCTTTGGGACAAGCCTTGTTGAGGTCGGAAAAGTCTATGCACAGGCGCCACGATCCATTGGCTTTCTTCACTAAGACGGGGTTGGACACTCAGGTGGGGTACTTGTTTTCCTTGACAAACTTGTTGTCGATGAGCTTGCTCACTTCTTCTTTGAGGGCTTGTTGTCGGTCCGGACCAAGCTTCCTTCTCTTCTGGATGACAGGCTTGACAATTTTATCAATATTAGGTCGGTGGCAGGTGACGGCAGGGTCGATACCCTTCATGTCCTTATGCTTCCAGGTGAAGACGTTGGTGTTTTCACAGAGAAATCGGATCAGCTCGGTCCAGAGTGGTTCCGACAGATGCGCCTCGATGCGAAGCTGTTTGTGGCACGTCGGCTCGTCGACGTAAATAATCTCCACCTCCTCATATGGCTTAGCTCGGTTACCCCCTTTTTTCCTCTTGAACTGGTCTCAGGGGTTGAGGATGTCGTCCTCCTTCGCGGGATCCTTCCCTAGTCGCCATCCCCGATCTCGTGTCTTGTCTTCTTCGTCCGACACAGGGACTTGTCCCTCGGTTCTCAGGTAGACTGATGTAGACAGTTTTTCGAGCTTTAAGAGATCTCGATCGTCCCCTGTCTCGACGTCAATTTCTTCTATCACGTGTATTTATCGTGTCGGAATTTCTAGGAACAACTCCCTGGCTTCTCTTTGTTCCCCATAATGAGTTCCTTCCCTATCCGTCGTGGGGAACTTTATGGCGTAGTGGAAAATGGAGACGGCATCTCGGAGCTTGTACAGTGTCGTTCTTCCGATGATCGCGTTGTACTCGTTGTTCAAGTCCATCACCTTAAAGGTTTCCATAATGACTTTGGAAGTCTGTCCATGTCCCCCGAACCTGATAGGCAGGGTGATCTCTCCTAGCGGAAGTGCTACGTTTCCGTTGAAGCCGTGGACCCCGTCATTGCACGGACGGACCTCAAACGGGTCTATTCCAAGTTTGTTGAACGCTTTTAGCATAAGTATGCTCGTGTATGCCCTGTGTCCACCATAATTTGATGAACAGGGATGCCACATATGGGGGTTGTGATAGTGAGTGTGTCCGAGTGTGGATGTTCGACATGCTCGTATCTTCTAAAGTAAACGTGATGGGGCAGGTCCGAGCATTGATCGTCTCTCTGAGGTCGGAGGCCATCACATGTTTTCCCGAGTTGTATGCCCTTTGCGCATAGGCCTTGGCTTGTCTCCTTGAGGAGGTCGGTTTGTCCCTGTTGGTGGGGAATAGGACTTGGTCGTCTCGATGTTGGCGACGTTGGGCTGCGTCGGTTTGGCAGTTCGGTTTCTCTTCCTCTCTTCCCGAGTCGGTCTCGGGGTGAGTTAATGTCCGAATTCCCGAATGCAAAGATCTCTTTGTCCCCTTGTAACCGTAGTCTCTTTGCGTTGGATCCCCCTTCTCCTTCCTCATCATCGTCAGGGATTTCGAGTGGCCTTCGCCTTCCCTTGGCTTCACCGGCTTTGGTCAACTTTCTCACTTGCGGGTTTCTGATAAGTTTCATCAAGGCCTACAATAGGCTCAAGCATTCATCAGTAGTATGACCTGGAGACCGATGGTAATCACAGTATCTTGCCTTGTCTAGCTGGTTCTCTGGAGTTTTCATAGGTCGGGCATCAGGGATTACTCCCTTACCCTTTATCTCCTCGTAAATTGTGGCGGCTCCCACCGAGTAAATGGGTGGTACCCTGTAGTCAAGTCTTCTCGGTACTGTTTCCGAGCAAATCGCACCTCGGGGTCGCTAGGATCTCCCCATCTAGGGTCTGTGCAGGACGTTTTCTTGGATGAGTTACCGAATTGTTTTTTCTTCTTCTTCTCCTCGGACGTCAGTTTCTGACCTTGGGAGGTGAACGCGAGATCTGGTACCGACATGCATTCCTCCGCGATCACATGGTTCTGAGCTCAGACCAGGAATTCCTGGAACTTGTTGGGTTTGTTTTAACAAAGTGCCCACCTAAACATCGATTTGAAGGTCTGAGTCCAGAGATGGCGGATACTAGGAGAGTTTCGGGATGGCATGGCTCCATGTTCTGCACACGCTCGTTGAAGCGCGCAATATATTCCTTCAGGATTTTGTCGTCTTTTTGGACGATGTTGGTTATTGATTCTTTGCGGATCATGCAGACATGTGCTCCGATGAAGTGAGAGCAAAAGGCCGACCTGAGTTGACCCCAACGTTGAATGGACTGAGCAGACAGCGAGTAGTACCATTTCTGGGCTTTGGGCCCCAGAGTTAGGGAAAACATGCAACACTTGAGAGCGTCTGTGGCCCCATGCAGGTCCATCCACGAGGTGTAATGGCCGAGGTGAGCATTCGGATCCGACGTACCATCATAGAGGCCGATTTGTGGAACTTTGATTTTCCCAGGCAGTGGTTCTGAGGTCAACTCGGGTGCCAGCGGTGAGTCTATCTCCACATACACGTGGCCGGTCTCCTGAGCACAAGGATTGGGCGGCGATCTCGCCCTTATGGCCTGCAAGGTTTCATGTTCATCAAGCCTTTTTCTCAAGGCTTCCATTTTAGGGTTATCTCGTCAGGTTGACTGACCTCTCTCTATCTGATGTTGGAGGTTGGCAGAGTTTCTCGCTTGTCGGAACAGGGGTCTAACGACTGATGTTTCTCTCCTAACGTGTCCAGATTGGCTCTCCGTCGTCATCTCTTGCAGGTTATTTTCCTGGGGGTTCGCCATCCGAACAAGCTGTCGACGGGTGTTGTCGTCCCGAGGCTGGGACGTTGCATGGGACCGAGTTTGGTTGTTCACATCCCCTTCCAATAGAGGCGCTCTGGGCCTCGCCGGGGCAATTGGTGCGATCGATTGTCCCGGCGCGACTCTAGAGGTTCCTGGCATAGCTTGTGCCAACAACACCGAAAATACCTTCGTGAATTCCAGATTTTGTATGAGCATTGTGAGGTCCGGTATCGCCATCGTGTTGGCTTTACCAGTGGATGGGGCTGGGCCGCGACTGTCCCCTCCCCTTGTTATCTGATCATCTTGTCTTGATTGTGCCATTGTTCTGTGTCTTAGTTTTAGCGACGAACTTGGTTCTTCTTTGCTAAAGAGTGTTGGATTCAAAGATTGACCTCAAAGTTTCTTATGAGGCCCTTTTTCTAGAGCCAAACTGTTGATAAACGGATTTGATCAACTTTTTAATTTGCAATAACACGAATTAAGATAAGATTAAGGCGGTTTTATTGATATAATATGGTAATCTCTTAAGAAATTACAAGTCGATATTTCGAACACAAGGTCGGGTTTTTCATACAGGAAGTCGGTTTTTGTTGGGAACCGAGGTGTTAAATGCAATAATTAATGTGTCCAAAAAAAAAGATCCTCGTAATTAAGTTAATTCAGCTATTTATAGTAACTGTCGGCCTGTCTTTTGAGAAGATTCGGTGGCATTAAATGCTATGTGACAGCATAGGTGCAGCTTTTCTAGCGAGTGGGTCCCTCGACAATGATGCCTTCACGTGAGTCGAGACGTTTGATGGATGGGCATTTAATGCGGTCTGCGGAGGACGTCGGTTCCATGTGATTACGACTTGGTCGTGGTCGGTTTCCGTGTCGAAGTCGGCTTACCCATTTATCTGAGGTGCTCTCTTCTATTTCGGTTTCTCCGTCTTCTTCTTCGCACAATACACATGTCGCCGATCTGGATCATGAGATGATTTTTATGTCAACACCTCGCTTCTTATACTTGCTTGAAAGCATCTTGCAAGTTTTAAGTGAGGCAATCTCTAGAGTTAGAACTTTACTCAAGCGTACATAGTTTAGACAATAAAAAATCCATTGCCTTGCCTATGTACTGATATCTATCGACTTATTCTTATTCTTAACATTTCCAGCACTAATTCGACAATAAATCTCGGGCGGTCTCTCTCTCTCTCTTCCTATTTGTTGTCAATGTGGCTCGTCGCATGATCTCTATAACCGTGTGTACGATGATCACGTTTGTCCGTAACGTCTGTCATCTAACCTTCAAAAATGTTGATTTATAGCTACAACTTGCTTTTTGTAGCATGGTTGGCCACTGGAATCTGAATGTCTCTCCTCAGGTTGTTCCGAAAAATGGTTGCTTTCTTCTCGTCGGTATCGATGAGGAGACGAACAAACGCGCTCTTACAAGCCAAGATTTTTTCTATTTTACTGAGCTGAGCTAGCAAAATCGTGCTCGTACTCCTCTGCCGAGTGGCCCCCTTGCTGAAGGGCATATAACTCTCGCTCTATTCTCTCACAAAAATGGCGCGGTAAAACTTGACTTCCAGAATCTACTTGAGCCACTCTCATGTCAGCTCATAATGCTCCTCTTTCCCCAAACGCCAGTAGTCGTTCCACCAATCTCCAGAATCGGTCTACGACTACGGCATGTTCCCGCTCTGCGGGTGGGTTCAGAGTTCTGCGAGGCGGCTTTCTGCATAGCCACTAACTATTAAACTAACACGTATAGCCGATTAAAAAATAGCTATACTATAATTAACGAATTTAACACATTTCTGAAAACACCTAGCTTGGCTAGAGTTCTGGTTTGTACTTAATTCTTCTAAGTTCTAACTAGAGTTCTGATTTAGTCTAGAGTTGGACTTATTTCTAAAATTCTGTCTAGGGTTCTCTTTCTATTCGGAGGATAGATACTTGGCCCCTAAGATCTCTTACTATATTCTCATGCACTTGCAAAAATTTAAAACTTAGGTGACTTACCTCAGAGTCAGCACAGCGTGAGCGTGGCATGGTCATGCTTTTATAAACTTTTTAAGTATATAGAACCACAAAGTGACTCTGATACAAACTGTAACACCCCGCCTAATTATTCTAGAATTTATAAAATCAGAGTAAAAATTTTCTTTTTATTTTCGAAAAACTCTTTAACTTTATTTTCAAAAATACTCGTACTAACTTGCGGGATGCTACTAACTTAAACTCTTTCACATGCAGACGTAAATAAATACATGAAACCTAATCAAATCTGTTATATAAAGGTACCACGGAGATAAAGGCATTATACATGCATAAGTCTGATAATTTTACAATACATACTAAGTCTGAAATGTGCGGAAGCTGAAACATAATATGTCTACGCATAGTAATAATAATACATGTTCAATAAATGACATGTAAATGCGTTACAAAAATGCTACTAATGACCACGCGCCACTGATGCTCACGCGCCATGCGCCGCTCTGTCACCTGAAAAATGTAATGGGGGCGTGAGCAAAACCACTATGCTTCGCAAAGATCAGTACTAAATTAAACAACATCGTTAATAACAATATCATGACTTTAAGTATATAAGTACTGAACTGAAATGAAGCTATTCTGATCTCGGCTAGAAGCCGTTAATTCATGTGCACACCCCAATCGGAACATTAAGGCCCGCTCAGCCTCCAGATCGGAACCACAGGTGGAACATTAAGGCCCGCTCAGCCTCCAGCTTGGGCGATAAACTATTCTCATACATACCACAGGTGGAACATTAAGGCCCCCTCAGCCTCCAATCCTAGGCGATAAAATATTTCTCATACATACCTCGGACATGGTACGAAAATTAAAGACGATGTATAACCAGTACATGACCCTCACCTGATAAGCTGCTACTGCTAGATAAGTGCTGGATGAATGGTAGCTGTCGGAGTCTCGACTCTCCTTAAGCTACATAAATATTTAAGCAAAATGTACTAAGTACTAAGCTCAACCTGAAAACTTGATTCTTATTATTATCTGATCTTACTAGGTTCGCTAGCTCGATTTTAAAATCATTTAATCTCGATTTAGAGGATTTATGAGCTATTCTGGAAAATTCGCTGACTTTAAGGCTTTCTAGAGTTCTCTGGAATATTTTTAAGTTTGGTCTGCTTATCTGATTTATCTGATCTAGCATATCTGACTGATTTGATTTTATCTGAACAAGCTTCTGATCTGATTTTTTCTGAACTACCTTATACTGATCTGACTTATTTGACTGGGTTCAGAAAGTTACTGAATCTCGGTTCACGCTCAAATCGGTATTCAGAACTGAAATGCTCGAATCGTCCAGACTATCCAGACTGATTCGATTGAACTAGACCGGCGGTTCGATTCGAACCGGCCAGTTGCTCGTCTGACTAGGTGCAACTCGGTTTAACCATGGTCCGGGTACATACGCACGGACACTGCATTAGCCGACGCACAACTTCTCTACTTGGATCTAGAGTTCACCCGGACTGACCGGGAAAAGGCCGAACTAGGGTTCTCTACTCAACCGGCTATCTATCTTGGTTTAAGCCGAACTCAAACTCTAAGCTCAACGTGATTTCTAGTGATTTTAGGCCCAACAACTGCAACTAATCCTCAACCGGATAAAATCTAGTATTTTTCACCAAAAGCAGCTAAAGTCCCGAATGTTTAGGCTTACCAAACAGTCTCCAAAAATTAAGAAATTTTAACCACATCATACTCAACATTTATAAGATTTTTCATAAAACTTTCATCGCATTTCGAGGCCATTAGCATATTTATCAAAAATCGAGCATTTCAGCTATATATTTAAAAATTCGGTTAACATACTAAACGGGCACAAAAAATCACAAATTAAAACCTAGGCCTTAATTCAGCTAAACGGAATTTATCACGTTGGTTTCGGATTTTTCCGGGCAGCAAGCAATATATTCTGAATTTATTGCTATTTATACCGATAAATTCATAATAAATCACATAACGCTCGAAATCACCTCCAGTTAAAATTCATCTAAATACTTGATTAATGCCATGGAGTAAGGTTAAGCCATTATACCTCTCGAAGTGTTCGAAACAAAAATCGGAAGGTGGGTAAGGATAGGGAAAAAGTAGCAAATTTGAATTATGTCCGAGTTGACTCGGGTCTGACTCGGCTGAGTTTACTGGACCTGAAACAGAGCGGGTTGACTCAGTAGAGTCAAAACATGAGCAAGTTAGGGTCGGGTCACGCGAATCCGGGTTGTGGCTGGTCGGGTCCGAGGTGCTGGCTCGGTTTTGAGGTGCGCTGGACTCGGTTTCGGTGTTGGCTCGACCGGACGGCTCGTGGGTGGTCTGAGACGCTCGAGTTGCTGCAGGTTTGGGCTGGAACCGATGTACGGATGGCTCGTAGGCGATCAGCTCGAGTTTGGGCCACGGTGTACAGACCAACACTGTGCGGATCTACGCTGGTTTGGGTCGCGCGCGTACGGACTGAGCGGATCGCGGCATGAACAAGCTGTGCTCTGGAGGTGGCTTATGGCTCGTGGATGCAGCAGACGGGCGTCGCATGGACGTGGTCATGTTTGGGTGCAGTGGCTTGCATCGTGAAAGATGCGCGTGGACCAAGGCTGAGCTGCGGGTGCGAGCTATGGTGGTGCGACGGCTGCGTGGACTGAGCTTCGACTGGTTCGCGACGGCGGCGTGAAGGTTGCCGGAACTGGAGGTCGCCAGCGCAACGGGGAGCTGCGTGAGGGAGGAAGGTTGTGAGCTGCGGGCTCGTGGACTCGAGCTGGAACTGCAAGCTTGGACGCGGCATGAGCTAGGGCTAGACGTCGTGTGTTCGCCGGCGGCGAGAGGTCACCGGAAAACACAAGGGTTGGCCGAATTTTGCAAGAAAAATTGAGATGATGGTGATGAAGGAAAGAAGCTTGTGAAAAAGAAGGTGAATATTAGCTTTGACTAGGTTTTTGAGCTTTGACTAAGAGGATAAGGTTTTCTCTTTGTGTGGGCCAAATGAGCTAAGGGTAAAGATATGCTATTTATAGATGATCTATTATTAGGTTTTCATGCTCTTGTTGGGCTTTTTATCGGGCTTGATAATTAATTGTCTTGGGCTCAATAAATTATTTGACCCGGGCTCAGAATGTTTAATATGCTAATTGGGTTCGAAATTTAATCTGACTACTCGAATTAAAAGAATGGGCCGACTAATTAAAATAAATTCAGCTAGAATTTATAATGTCTCGATTAAGTAGTTGGGCCCCGTAATAAAATATTTGGGCCGAAATAAAAATAATTGGGCTTGTTCGGGAATTAAATAATTTCCCAACTTTTCTAATACTTAATATAAATTATTTATCGAGACTTAGGCTTAGGATTTTTATCTCGTTTCTGAAATAATAATTCGAACGTTCTCTCCATGGCTTAGACATGAAATTTATTTTACTATTTCTGGAAAATAAGGTCGAGCTAAATATATAATATTGGGCTGGGGCTTACAGTGGCGATGGAGGACGAGTGGATGGTCATTTTACTACTTTATGTTTATGAATTATTATTGCTTCCGCTATGACAGATGTCTTTTTGAAGAACCTTGTTTTGGGATATTTGAACAAGATGATGTTTTGATCATGATGATGTTAGACTTGGATTATTTATTATTACGGAGGTTATGTTTATGATGTTATGTTTATCTCGTATGCATGATGTGAAAATTTGGGCAATGAGTTCCCAGAGGCTTATATATGACTTGAGCTATTTATGTGAATGTTTGAGTAACGCCATTACATGTTTAAAATCAAAAAATGAATTTTGAAATATTAACCTTGATTTTGGAAAAGTCTAGAATTTTCTTAAAAAAAATCATTGGGGCATTACAAGAAGCGTGGTTTGACTCAATTCAAGGAATGTGTTTGACAACTGTAACCGCAAAAACACTCACCCATGCCTCGGAGACCAAAGCACGGTCGAGTCTCTCCTTGACACCATCGCGCTTCCAGGGTAAGGCGGAACCTTCAAAACCAGCGTCAATTAACTCACAGTCTGTTGTCGCCTGAGAGAAATCCCCCATCTCAGCAGAACGGTCTGAGCGACCACCAATCCACTCATCGAGATGCATAAAGATGTTGAAATCAGCTCTTACAATCCACGGTAATCCATTTATACTTTCAGTGATCTCATGCACGGTGTCCCGAAGACTGTAGCGCCCAACCCTCACACAATTAGCGTAAACCAGGGTGTGGAATATGGGCTTAGGGAGATGAGCGGCAGAAAGCTCAACGTGAAACACTTGTACAGTTTCATGAATGACCGCACAAGTGTAATTATGCAAGTGAAAGAACTGGATCTTGTTAGAGGATTACCCACGCCAGAGTGAAAGCTAAGGCGGCGTGAGTAGTTGTCAAAATAAGGGTTATGGGTCATGAGCTCGATAAAAGCGGCGAAATAAAGCCTATGGTCATGGACCATAGAGTTAATATGAGCAGTGGTGACCCTATTAGCCAGAACACGGGCATTCCAAGTTAGTGATGTGACCGACATATCAAATGATGGTGGTGCCACTCGACTTGATCTTTCTGTGGCTAGGATGAATCGATCTATCAGGGTGAGATAAGTTCCTGTTAGCCGAGCGCTGTGCAGTCTTAGTTCTGGTGTGAGGTCTGCTACTATCCCTAAGGCTGCGACCCCTGGTGCAAGGTCGACTACAGTCTCTAGTGTGAGGTCGGTTGCGGTCCCAGGTGCGAGATCGGCTAAGGTTCTTGAAGCGAGGTCGGCTATGATCGCTAGTGCGAGGTCGACTCCAGTCGGGGATCTCAGCGAGAGGTCCTTGAGGCTGTTCTCTCAGTTCCTGAGCATCGAAAAGTTTAGGATCGCATGTCATCTCAGGGGTAGAAGAAGGAAGGCAAGATCTAGGTGGCGGGACACGGGTGTCCTCGGTAGTGTGCGGACAAATGTCACTAGTAGAGCGCACCAAAAGGTGCGCACTCTCAGAGATAATGACAGGGGACGCCTCAGGCCTGGCTTGGGAGTCAGCGATAGAAGTGAGACGCAAGCTTTGGGATCTCTCCTCAGAGGCATCGTTCTCACTGGAGGAGGGAGTGGACTCGACACTGACTAAGGGATCAAGATGATCCATCTCATCGTCCATGAGGTCATCATCATCCAAGGGGGCTTGTCAAAACTCCAAAAGAACGAGTGGAGGTGGAGGGTTCAGTCTGTCTCGGAAGAGAGGACGTCAAAATATGAGTGGTTGGCCGTGGAGGCCTACTGGAGTGCCCACTAGGGGAAAAGGCATGTGGTTGGACCATTAGGCTGGGCATTCTTCTCGGTCTTGGTGATGTTCGTCACATCAGCCTTGCCATTGTCCTAGTCCTCTTTGGGGACTCAGATGCACGAGCATGGGCTTTCCATTTCCCCTTGGAGTCCCCCGTAGGGGTTGGGAAGTTCAATCTGGCCGCACAATGGCCCGACGAAAGTGAAGGGCAAGGCTTGTTGCCATTAGTGTAGCAGTCAGCCCCTACGTGACCTACGTGGTCACATAAAGTGCAGTAAGATGGAATCCCCTCATAGACCACCCTCTGCATGGTGATCTTTTCTGCTTGGTTAAGAAGGATCTCATGGACACGCTCAATACGGAGGTCTATCTCAACGCACACGCATGTAACAGATAGCCTCGATCGAGTAGCCATGGCTGCATCGACCTCAATCAGGTTGCCAATGCAGCTGACAATCGAGAATAAAATAGGGGGATTAAAGAGTTGGAGGAGAAGACCCAGTAGGCGAATCTACATCGGGGCAAGAGGATCCTCAGACGAGGGAGAAAAATCAAGGGTGTATTTAAACACCCTAGTAATGCACCAACAAACACTAACTGTCAAAGGTGATTATTTAGTGCTTGAACTTATATTAATTCAGCGTGGTGCTACCCTTATAACCTAGTTTCTTAATTCCAACAATCAAATCTCGGAGGGTGGGGACAATATGTGAAAATTTTAAAATCAAGATTTTCCCGTACGTCTCAACAAAGTGGGAAATTTCAGGTTCGGGAAGACTTACCATGTGTTGCCCCTCCTCGGTGCAAGATATGGATCCTCGGGGGGTTGTCTCGATAGATGTTAAAGGTAAATATCCGGTGTTGTGACGCGTCAGTGGCGTCGGCCAGTGGAGGGTGGGTCACAGTAGTGGTGGAGGCCGATGTGGTAGACATGTTAGCCTACTGGGGGGTTGAGAAGTGTATGGGCTAAGCGAATAGATTGAGAGAAGTATTGGGGTGGGCTTAGGCTAGGGTTGGATATGTAATTGGGCTAAGGGTTAGGCTGATGGCTTTTCGGGTTTGGTTGAGGAGGGAGTGGGCCGCGAGTGTGTGGTCTCGGAATGGGAGGAGTATTGGGAGGGGGAAGAGGGTAGAGGGATGGAGGATGTTTGGACTGGAGGAGGAGTGGGCCGCGAGGTGAGTTGTTTGGTTTGTGTGGGTTTGATAGTTTGGTTGGTGGGCATAATTTGGTTGGTGGGCTGAGGGTTTGATAGTGGGCTGAAGAGATAATTGAGAGAGTTTCAGTAAAGAAGAAAAAAGGGAGGGAGATAAGGGTTGAAGGGGAGGCCCAGTAGGGAGGCCCAAATATCCAAAAATTAAAGTTTTACCTTGAGGCCCAACGGGCTCCTATTGTCTTATTTGCACTGTCCAAAGGTAAGCATGACTGAGAGCTGGCCACGTCTACACCCACCCCATGAAACCCTACATTTGGCCAACACTTAGGGGATGTAATTTTGAACCTATTGACTGGTTAAACTCACCAAGTAGGCGGCGGTCGGGTCAACGTCAAACGGAGTCCCTTGACTGGCCAGGAAACTGGCAAGACTCCATGTTCCGGCAACAAAGCCATGAGGCTTCTCCGCCTGTAAAGCCGAAAAAGATAAGTCAAAATTATCACTAATAATAAGTCAATCACGTGTTTTTTTAAAAATATTATCACTAATAATAAGTCAAACTTTTTATTTCCAAACTTTTTATTTTTCCTAGGTTGGACCGAGTTGGTACAACAATTGAGCAAAATTCGATAGAATAATCATTCTTTTCTTTTGGGTGGCTCGGCCTCTTCTCTCGCGCTCTACTCGCCTCTTTGTTCGATTACATCACGTCCCTCTGTTTCGTGGATCGGGGGTCTCTACGGTGAGATTTTAAACAGCAGCATCTGCAATGCAATACTAGCAGTTGGATACATTAAAAATATATCTAACGGTCAAAATTTTATTTCTTATAAATTAAAGAACACTTAATAAAAGAAATCTATCGACACAAAACAACACATCTCTCTTCCAACACAGTTGATAAATTTTTTGTAATGGATAAAAATGTTTCTGCCACTTTTTTTTATCACCATTGTCACTCATCACCAAGAAACTAAATTAAAAAAAAA
>CACSLK010027831.1:4861470-4875296 GCA_902706635.1 Striga hermonthica | reverse complement strand
GACTGGACGCTTACTGAGCGTGATTGGTTACTGCCGTGCCTGCTGGCGACGGCCTTGACTTGCACGAGCACTGCCGGACGCTACTGCGCATCACGGACAGGCGGCTGGTGCATAGGCTACACATACTAGGACAACTGAGCGCTCGGGCGTGCTGCCGGGCATCGTCGAGGCTTGCTGGGCATCGCTGGCACGCTGCTGGGAGTGCTGGCGTGCGTAGTGACTGGCCAGTATGCGTGGTACGCTGCTGGCGTGCGTACTAGCGTTGCAGGACACTCGGCTGGGCGTCTGATGCGTTGCGGTGTACGCGACTGGACGTGTTGACGCGCACCTTGCACGTCTACGCGCATGACTGGGGCCTGACTGCCGAGTACTGGGCACGCGTGCGCGTTACTGGGCGCGCGGACGCTGCCTGCGTACTCGCTGGACCTGCCGGGCGCGCCTGCGCGCATGCTGTGCGCGGTAGACATCACGGTCGGCATTTCACCGGCCGTCCGGCTACTTTTTCCGGCAACTCTTATATAACTGAGTATGAAATGACTTGAAATGATCAAATATACATAAATTGTTCGGGACTTGCCGGTTCTATTTTGAAATCACTCGGGAGGGCTTAAATAGCATCTCCGAGTACAATTTTACTAAAAACTTGGACCGAACAATTTGATTTTGACATGACCTTGTTAACATGAACTTAATTACATGAAAAGAGGGTAAAGGAGTGTATACCCTTCAGTTTGGCTGACAAACGCACGAAGACTTGCGCGTGTATTCGGTGCTCGGTTTGGCGTGAGCTTGCTTCCCTTTTGCTTCGGCAATCCTTAGCTATTATTATATAATTTTTCCTCTATTTTTCCTTACTGTTTTCTCTCTATTTAGTGCTCTGAAATTGCATGAGAATGCATGGGGAGAATGTCCCACATGCTCGGTTATTTATGGAGATAAAAACCGAGAGTAAAATGGGGTCAAAGGAGGTGGAAGATGACGTTATTTCCTTTGATTACAAGTGTCCAAAGCACGGCTGAAGTGTTGGGCAAATTTTTCTTAATCATTGCCGAGGTGGCGGACATGCACGGCTTAGTCATCACTTGTGCGTCCGTGTCATGCCGTGTGTGCAAGCAAGGAGGTGACTACGCACCCCACTTGCACACCCAACATTTATCCTTTGAATTTCCCTCACGGTAATTCTTAGGATGGGGTTTGGTTTGATCGAGTTGCTAAGCATTGCCTAAGTGCGTGCTTAGCGGGCTAATGACGCGCGCGCTATGCGCTGCGCGTGACAATGCACGCTGCGCGTGGCTACGCGTACGGCTGCGTACGTTGTGCATGTATGCATGCGTGCATAGTGCACTTGAGTGGATCATAACTTAACCTTAGTTTCGATCATGAACTTAGTTCCGAACATTCTGAACTTTTAATAATTAATCCCGATTAATAATGTTCGTTTATAAAATAAATGGTTCGGAAGTTAATTATCGAATTTGACTCGGTTAATAATTAACCGAATAAACTTTTCGACTTAAAGTCGAACTTATTTGCTGAAAATGAACGGAATCAATAAAAGAAAATACATCACTTTATTAACAAAAGTTGGGTTTTTACATATATAACGTAGTGTCAAAATATGTTTTTCATAAAACGTATTTTGTAAATACGTTTTAATAAAAAAAATTCTTCTAAAAAAATTATATTTAATTAAAACGTATTCTGAGAATTGTCGGTAAACGTATTCTCAGAATACGTTTTTTAAGTTAAATATATAAAAAAAATCTCTTCCTCTCCATTTTATTCGCGCAGCAAAGAACAGAAACGAAAAAAAAAAAGCAAGAAGAGCGATTTTTATTCGTGAAAAGAAAAATCGATTCAATCTTCATCCAGGCGTGAACCGACAACACCGACACGAGCCTCATTTCCGGTTAATTCATTCGCATGAGGTATATTGTCTTATCTTTACTTTTTACATTATTTGAAGTTGTTTGGAGATTGGGAATTGATATAATATGTTTGAATGTGGTGGTATTCGAAGATTGAAAATTGCTAATTGTTATCGATTATGTGTGTATGTTGAATTGAGGATTGAAATTTTGTGTGTAAATTGTCAATTGTGTACTGTTTGGTTGTTGTTGGGGTTAGGGTTTTTCGAAATTAGGGTTAGAATTAGGACTTTCAATTTATCCGAATTATAGATGAATTTTAGGTTATCGTTCGTTTATGAGTTTAATGGTTTTGGAGGGTTATTTGATTTGGACTATTTTTTTTTTGTTGGAGAGTAGAAATTGAGTTTTTTTAGAAAAAGAATTGAAAGTGTTTTTTTGCAACAGGTATAAAATGGCCTATTTCGATCCATACCTTGTTAATTTGTACTGGCATTTTGGGAAGGAAATGTTAAGCGATTTTGTTTCATTTAAAGATCATCCGAGTGGTTCATTTATGATTCCGAAAAGGATATCATATGAACAGTTGGTACAAATGATTGATACAAAATGTCAGTTTGAAGAAGGTTGGACAATTCAGGAGATTACTATGATGATTAGCCAACCTGATGGTTCGTGGAATCCCGTAATACTCAATAACGATAGTTTTGAATGGATATATTACTTTTCTCGTATGTCCATGGTGTATTTGCATTTATCGTTGCAGGCAAATACACCCGTTACACAGTTTGAGGATGTTACTCCTTGTTACGGGGGAGTGTTTGATGTCGAGGCTACGTCGACTTCTCATCTACCTAATTTTGGAGAATGGACATCGAGAGAATGGTCGACGGATGAGGACGGAGTAAATATTGATGAAGATTTCATTCCCGGTGAAGATGATTTCACAGACGAGACCTCAGAAACCGAATTAGATAGATCGGTAAATGAGGAGAGTGAACCTGAGTTCATCGAAAAAGAACACCCATTTCCTAGTGGTGGTCGGCACATATACCGCGAGATGAGTGAATGGGACCCGTCCAGGATAGATGCGAAGAGTATGCTATTCCACTCTGAAATGGTGACATTGAGACCATACGTTTGGGTACAATTTTCCGGAGCAAGGAAGAAGCCCAAACGGGTCTAATGGCTTGGAACGTCGATAGGTTGCGGGAGATACGGACAAAAGATTTAAATCAGAAGTCATTCAAATTGGTCTCCAGATCGAATGCAAATGTGCCTTATCTGTGGAAGGCTGGGGTGAATAAGTTCAGACGACGTGATGATTTGTGGGAAGTAACTGAATGGACTGACCAATACACTTGCATGCAACAGGTCGACAGAAATGACCACAGAAACGTGACCGCCCATATGATTGCGAATCTTATAATTAATAAGATTCAGAAGAGAGTGGATTACAACGTTAACATGGTGCAGGCTGATGTGAAACAGTGTTGGAAAGTCGACATCAGTTACAAGAAGGCATGGCACGACAGGAAAAAAACAATCGAGTGTGTGTACGGCAGTTGGGAGTCGAACTTAGCAGAACTCCCTCAGTAAGCAAAAATTAATTAAAAATATACGTGTTTTTTGTCTGTCACTATGTTTATTTATTTATGAAATTGTTTTGTATTGTACAGATACTTTGTCGTGCTTCAAAGAGCGAATCCAACACAGTTGTAGATTGGGAATTTCAGGGTGGTGATATGGCGCGACACGTTCCAAACAGAGAATTCAAATTTGTGTTCTGGGCGTATGGTCCCGCTATTCAAACCTTCCAAATGTGCCCGCCGGTTATTAGTGTCGATGGCACACATTTACGTGGACATGACAAAGGAAAATTGCTCGTGGCCGTAGCACAGACTGCGAATAAGCGGCTACTGCCAATCGCGTATGCGCTTGACGACGAAGAAAGCACGGACAGTTGGTCATTTTTCCTTAGGAATCTGCGGCGATATGTTGTGTTCGACAGACATATATGCGTTCTTTCTGACAGAGATATGGGCCTACGTAGTGCGATTGAATCATTATCGGATTAGCAAGAACACGCTGCGTCTCACCGAATTTTCCTTCGACACCTTCGAAGCAACGTGGTGACTAGGTTCAGGAGTAAAATAATCTGGGATTGGTGTTGGGAATTGGGTTCGCAGTTGTCGAAGCGAAAGTTTCGACAGACAAAAGAGCGACTTCAAGAATTTAATCCCGACGAATACAATTATCTTTTCAAAATTCCTTTGAACCAGTGGACCCTGTATCGAGATGAAAAACGTAGATGGGGCACCTTGACAACGAATATGTCGGAGAGTTACAACAACGTCCTAAAAGGGGTTAGGTTCCTACCGTGCAGAGCTTTGGTATACGTCACATTTCACAAAACTCTGGATTTGTTTCGACAAGAACAAAACAAGTCCAACAGATGCAAAAGTCCCATTGCTAGGGATCACCATGTCGCATTTTTGCAGTTGGAGCAAACAGCCGCAACTCACGAGGTGGAATGTACGGACTACAACAGATCCATGTACGCGGAGACAACTGGTCTACGTGCTAGTGGAAGAGGGCAAAACAAGTAAGTATATGTTTTTTTTTTGTTCATTCAATATTTTTTATTTTGTATATATATAAATCAATGTGGAAATACAGGTATAAGGTTGATTACCCTGCAAAACGTTGTACTTGTCGGAAATGGCAGGCGCATAGAAAACCGTGTTCTCATGCAATAGCCGTTTGTCGTAGATTTGCGGGTGACCCAAATCTGCTGTACGATAAGCACTTGTGGACGTCGACCTGGGTATCTCAATTTACTAATTGGAGTTTTACTCCGATTGGTAATCCGGATACATGGGCAGAGGTGGGATGAAATTTGATTCCACACTGGGAGAGGATCATCTTGAAGCCTGGACCCGGTCGCAAGCAAACGAGACGCTACCGCATGCAAATGGATCGTCGGGCATGATGCAGAAATAAAAGGGGACATTATACTAGATGCGGTGATCCAAAGCATGTTGTGGATGAGTGTCCGTCCTCACATCCTCGCAGCGATAGGTCTAGACTTCGTGATGTGTGGGGAGATTAGATTTTTTATTGTTTATTTGGATTTGTTGGGATTGTTCATTTGGATTTGGTTGGATTATTTATTTTGTTTTGTTTGTATGATTTATTTGGACTTGGTCTGATGGTATTTAGGGTAGATTGGTTGATTTGTTCGTGTAATTTTGGTTTAGTTGGTTGTTTTGAATATTTAAAACAGGTGCGTTCGAGTCTTGTGATCATCACCAAGTTTTTTTTTTTTAGTTTAAAACGTATTTTTAGAATACGTTTTTTTAAATATTTCAGCATAAAACGTATTCTTAGAATACGTATAAACGTATTCTGAGAATATGTTTTACTTAAAAAAAATAGTAGAATAGTACAATTGAAGTCAAATTAGTACAATTGAACTCGAATTAGTACAATTGAAGTCAACTTAGTACAATTGAAGTCCACTTAGTACAATTTAAGTCAACTTAGTACAATTGAAGTCAAATTAGTACAATTGAACTCGAATTAGTACAATTGAAGTCAAATTAGTACAATTGAAGTCAAATTAGTACAATTGAACTCGAATTAGTACAATTGAAGTCAACTTAGTACAATTGAAGTCCACTTAGTTCACTTGAAGTCAACTTAGTACAATTGAAGTCAAATTAGTACAACTGAACTCGAATTAGTACAATTGAAGTCGAATTAGTACAATTGAAGTCAAATTAGTACAATTGAAGTCACATTAGTACAATTGAACTCGAATTAGTACAATTGAAGTCAACTTAGTACAATTGAAGTCCGCTTAGTATAATTAAAGTCAACTTAGTACAATTAAAGTCAAATTAGTACAATTGAACTCGAATTAGTATAATTGAAGTCGAATTAGTACAATTGGAGTCAAATTAGTACAATTGAACTCGAATTAGTACAATTGAAGTCAACTTAGTACAATTGAAGTCCACTTAGTACAATTTTTTTTTTTGCCAATAAACATCAATTGTATTAACCAAAACCTCAGGTACATCAGTCTGAATAACGCTTAGATTACAGACATAATCCCTACTAACTACAACATCAGCTAGCAGGATATCTACATGGGGAAACAGTACATATCCCCTATGTTTGTCCCATTTTTGTTGCTATTTTCGTTGATAATTTGTGTGTCGTTTCCCCCGTTTTATGTCGTTTCTTAGGTATTTCTGGCCCTCTTTGTCATTTCTTATGCTTTTGTCTTTATTTGGTGTGTTTAGTATTTTCTGTGTTTTCGTTCCTATTTTTCTCTGTTTTTCGTGTTTGTCCGGTGGTGCGATTTCAGGTTCTAGGCTGCCCGGATTAGAGAGCATTCTGACGAGGAGGGAAGTGTATTGTTCGAGCATCATTTTATGGACCCAAACGTGCGAGGATCGAGTTTCCAGCTCGGGCAATACCCGAGCGACATGGGCGAGCACGCAAACCGAAGAAAAAGCCACAACTTTGACTTTTCAGGCCTTAGCGCCACTAAGGTGCCTTAGCGCCGCTAAGGCCATAGTGGATGGCGGCGTTTCTAATCTTAACGGGGACAGACATGAGCAGCTAACGAGGCTTAGCAGCGCTAAGGTGCCTTCTTTAGCGCCGCTAAGGTCTATTTTGTAGCAGCTGCGGGATTTTCGTGATTTTGAATTTGGGATGTTTATGATCGAGCCTAGGGGATTTTCTGGGACATTCAGACTCGTTTTTTTCATATCTTTTCACCTTAGAACATATTTTCTTTTTACTTTGGCATCTTGGATTTGATTTTGAGGTTGAAGAACTAGTTTATAGCTTTGGATTTTGGATTGCCCGTTGTTTGTTCGACATTGGATTTGATAATAATCGTAAGCTTTTCTTTTCATTTCATATATGAATGTGATGGCTTGTTTGATTATGAATCTTCGTGTTGAAATTGCGATGAGTAGCTAAATTCGATAACTAGGGTTAGGGGATAATTGTTCCGGTTCAATTTCGTTTTTGAGAATGTTGATTGCTTTATCTATTCGAGTTATGATAAACCTAGGGTTAGATGATTGATCACCATCCTAATTCATTTAATCGATTTTAGAACTGAAAGGGGAGAAATCGATCGACCTCGGCTCGTTTAGAGTAGGCTTGTTCAGTAATGTATTGCCTATGTGCTAATTGACTTGATGATTGTTCGTTTATGTTTATTCTCTTGTTTCGTGAGATATTGAGGATGAATCTTTAGATGAATTGGTCTTTAACTCTGTTAGCCGAGTAATTGATTCCCGCTAAATGCTTTGAGAATCGGAAACAATTATCCCCGATACCCTAGTCCCTTTAAACTATTGGAATTTGTGTTTTAACTGTGAGTTTGGAATTGATTGTTTTGCTTTCGTAATTACTTGTTTTACAATTAGTAGTCGTTAAATCAAACCATCAATCTTGAATTAGAGTGTTTAGGACTTTCTTTTATCTTTTTGTGTGATTGAATAACGTGCAAAATAATCCGGCCGACCTTCCTTGTGATACGACCCGGTGTCGAATCCTTCGATTCTACTCCGGTAAAAATACTTACAACACCCTACATGACCACCTTGGTCCAAAGAATATTACAAAACAGATTAAGAATAAAACTGACAATTAAGCAAAAGACTCAAAAATAATATATCTTCTACAATCACCCACAAGGAAGTTGGGCATTCAGCTTTATGTTGAAAGAAATCAGCTATCCTTTTGTCCTGGAACCATACCCTCACCTTATGCCATCCTTCATCTACCCTCATTTCCAGCCATCTTCTAAGATCCTTCAGCATGATTTCATCCGAGCTTTTGTATTGTTCTGCTCCAATGCACCATTGAGCTACCTCCTTGTGTTGATCATATGCCTTCCCTTGAGCCACCATTTCCTCCGATTTTGAGCCTGTAGCACTGGTTTCACACTCATGCATCCCTACTCCTAGACTCTCATTATTCTCTTGCAGTTCGTTTCTCCATCTATGACAATTTATTTGATGTTCTTGAATCTCCTTAAACTCTAACCACTCTCCTTTTGTCTTCTGCACCAATTCCCACTCCTCTATCTTCTCACCTCTAAAAATCCAATTATTCATTGTTTTCCATAACCACCAGAGCAAGTAGGTTGACAAACCCACCCTACCTGTGTAGTTATGGGCTTTCTCAATTTGGCACACATCACTCCACCATTCCTGGAAGCTTATATTTGTGTTGCTCATTTTTTCCCATGACAATCCTGCTATTTTCCACACTTTAACGGCTCTGTCACATCTAAAGAACATATGTTCCAAAGTTTCCACTTCCACCCCACACCAATTACATATGCTATCAATTTCTACCCCTTTCTGTTTTAATCTGTCTTTTGTGCCAAAGTAATTATACCAACATCTCCATATAAACAGCTTCACTTTATGTTTAGTAGGCAGCTTCCATACTCTTCTCCACATATGCCTCAGTTTTTCTTTGGAGTTGCTGGCTTCTTGTATATCTTTGTTCTTCTCTCTGTTTGACATGATTAGATTGTATGAACTTTTCACAGTGAATTTGCCTTTCTTATCAGCATCCCACACTAGCTTATCTTGTGCTCCCCAATAGCTGACATGAATGTTCAATATGTTCTATGCTTCTTCAGGTTTGAATGTACTTCTGATAAGCTCTTCATTCCATCTTTTGCTCCCTTTTAAAATTAAATCAGAAACCTTTTGCAAATTTCTTTTATCCGCCTGAATTAAGCCCTGTGGTTTAAAATTAGGGATCTTAGGAATCCATGGGGATTCCCAAATGCTAACTGATTTTCCATTCCCTATTTGGTATCTCATCCCCAGCTTTAAGGACTCTCTAGCACCTAACCACCCCTTCCACATCCAAGAATCACTACTTTTTTTTGAAATCTCCATAAAATCCTGACCAAAAAAATATTTTCCCCTCAATCCTCTACTCATTAATAAGTCAGTCTTACTCAACATCCTCCAAATCTGTTTTAAAATTAAAGCTTCATTTAAAACTCCAAATTCTCTGAACCCTAACCCCCCATCTAATTTATGCCTAGCCATTTTATCCCATTTTGCCGAGTGGATCCTATCTCTACCATCCTCACTTTGACCCCACCAAAAATTTTCTATTATCCTACATATCTCATAACACACACCTACAGGAATTCTAAAAACTGACATTACATACACATGCATAACATTCAAAACAGCTTTAATAAGAGTTTCCCTCCCTGCCTCACTCAAAAATCTGTTTTTCCAGCTGGACACTTTTGAAGTAACACACTCAATAAGAAATTTAAATGTATCTTTTTTGGATTTTCCAATCCCCAGGGGGAGTCCCAAATATATAGTAGATTTAACAATTCCAATACCTGGGAAAATACTGCAGATCTGTTTCTGTAGGACCACAGAGGTATTTGCTGAGAAGAAAATATGGGATTTGGACATATTAATAGCTTGGCCAGAAGCTGAACAGTAAGACTTAAGAATATTCATCAGAGTGCTTGCATGGAAAATATCAGCTTGACACAAAAGTAGAGAATCATCTGCAAAAAAGAGATGTGAAACCATAGGAGAATGTTTACTAATCTTAAACCCTTAAAAGACTGATGAATGCAGGCTTGCTTAATAAATTAGATAATGCTTCTGGTAATATAATAAAAAGGTAGGGGGAAAGAGGATCCCCTTGCCTTAAACCTCTTGAAGGTTTCACATTAACTAAGGCTTGCCCACTAAAATTAAAAGAAAGAGATGTCGAACTTATACAAACCCACAACCATCTCAAAAAATTTTCACAAAAACCCATAGCCTTACAAACACTAATAAAAAATCTTCATTCTACCCTATTATAGGCCTTTGCCATATCTAATTTTAAGGCCATGAAACATCTTTTCCCTTTTCTTTTGCTATTAATAAAATGTATGCACTCATTTGCTATAATGACATTATCTAAGATTTGGCGATCTGAAATGAATGCAGACTGAAATTGGGAAATACAACCATTAAGAAAATTCTTAATCCTATTAGCTAAGATCTTTGCTATGACTCTATACGTGACTGTACATAAGCTAATGGGTCTGAAATCACTGACTTTCCTGGGGTTTTTACTTTTTGGAATTAAAGTAATGATTGTATGATTTATATCTCGAGGAAGATAACCAGAAATGAAGAAATTGGAGACAGCAGAACACAACTCACTTTTGATAATAGGCCAGATGGACTGAAAAAAAATAAGGAGAGAATCCATCCAAACCTGGTGCCTTATCAGGGTCCATGTCAAAAAGAGCCAGCTTTATCTCACTCTCCTCTATAGGTCTGCACAAATTCTGGTTTTCTTCTTCATGAATTGATTTAGGTATACCCTTGAGAATGTCAATGTTGAACCCATTATACTCAGACTGAAACAAGCTTTCAAAATAGTCTACCACCTCTCTCAGGGATTCTTCTCTTCCATTACATCTTTCCCCATTTGCCTTAGTCAGATTGTCCATATTATTTTGTAGCCTCCTCTGCTTCACACATGCATGGAAAAATCGTGTATTCTTGTCCCCTTCCTTCAACCACCTTATCCTTGCCTTTTGTTCCCAATACACCTCTTCCTCTTTATATGCCAAATGTAGTTTTTTCTTGCATTCCAGCCACTCTTCCCACTTTCTATCACCCCCTTGTGTCATCATCCTTTCCAGCTTTTCATTACATTGTTGGATCACCATTGCTGAGTTGGTTTTCTGATTTTTAGCCCATCTGATGAGTCCAACTTTAACCTTCTTTGATCTTCTTTGGAATTTCTTCAGGCCAACTCCAGTTACCTTCTCCTCCCAAGCATTCCGTACACACTCCTTGAATCCCTCCATCTTTACCCACCTTTTATCAAACATAAACCTCTTTCTCCCTGTTTTAGTAGTTATGTTATCATCCAGTATCAACATGCTGTGATCAGATGAAGCCAAAGAAATATGCAAAACAACAGAACTAGGGAACTTAAAGATCCACTCAGGAGATAGGAAGACTCTATCTAACTTAGCTTCTACAAACTCTTCCCCCTTTCTATTATTTGACCATGTGAACTGGTAACCCTTACTACTACATTCTACCATCCCCATAGTACTAACAAAATATCTAAACTTAGCAAAACTAGCCTCCCCTCTAACTACTCCCCCATTTTTATCATCATTACTAAGTATATCATTAAAGTCTCATGCTAGAAACCAATACTTACCCCATCTACTACTATTATTAATCAGGAAGTCCCACTGGGCTTGCCTAATACTATTATCAGTACTAGCATAAATGAAAATTGCCCAGTAAGTCTCTGTTTCCTCTTACTTACAAAAACTAACCTCAAAACAAAAAGAATAACTAAACACATTTTTAATTAAAGTTTTTGAAGACCAACATAACAATAGCCCCCCTTTATGCCCCACAGGTTCCACAAAAAGCCCATCTATCCTCCACCTTAATATTTTTACAAACAGTTTTTACAAAAGCTAGTTTTTTCTTTACTTCAGATAAAAAGATGAAATCCGGGAAATAGGCTCTAATATTAGCCTTCAATTGGGGAATTGTAGAGGGGCCTCCCAAACCACCACAATTCTACACCAATGCTCTCATTTGGGCTTTGGAGACCACTTCAGGTTGGTCTCCTCCACCTTTTTATTAGATTTCATATCATCAGTTTTTGGTTTTTTAAAATTAGAGACATTTGACATTTGACTAATAAAAAGATTTTCATCAGGTTTTCTTTTATATCCAGGACTAACTACTACTTCCATTTTAGAACTACCTTGACCCTTGACCCCCTTCCTGTTTATTCACACCCTCAGCAGAAATTTTCCTATTAACTCTCACAAAAGTTTTTCTCTTAGAACTTGACTCTAAATCCTACTTATTCAACACTCCTACTAGAATATCTACTAATTTATCCCCCTCTCCTCTCATGTTTTTACCACTATCTAAATCCATAGGAGCCATCATTACTACATTCCTATCACTCTCTTCTGACATGTTTTCATTCCATTTACCCTTCTCTATATCCCTATCCCCCTGCCCTTTGTACCAATTAATCCTATCACCCTCAATAGACTTTTCTATAGACACCACTACTTCCTTGTTACCACCTTGCCCCTCCTCACTATTTTCTATTCTAGCTTTACCTTCAGAATTATTCTCTTTAGCTACACTAGACTCAAATCTAAGACTCACATTACTCGGACTACCTGAATTCTTATCCTTAGATTCTCTCAATCCCCCAAAGTAACCTCTAAGCCACTCCCCATATTGTCCTGTCCTAAGCATATTCCTTTGTACATCCTGTGTTTTAGCTTCACACATCCTGTCATTGTGCCCAATGATACCACAATAGAAGCAGAATGTAAGCAAGTTTTCATATCGAAAATCAATCCATCTCTCCTCCTTTGCCAGCTTGATCTTCATGCCTCTAGGTAAAGGTTCAGTCACCGGCAAAGCAACCAGAACATGTATCATTCATCCATTTGTGCTCCCTGAAGCCGGAATAACCACATCTAATACTTCTCCAACCGTTCTCCCCACTTTAAGCCCAGTTTCTGCCGTAATCCAATGAAGAGGTAAATTCCGAATATGCATCCATAATTCAATCTTCAGCTCCGACTCTCTGAACTCAATTTCATCTTTGACCCATTCTTTGAGCAATAAATACTGCCCATCACACGTCCATTGCTTCCCTTTCAAGACCTTTTGCTTATCCGCTTTCTCTTGAAAAAGAAATTGAAAGAGATTTTTTGTAATATCCCGAGATATTATCAGTATAAATTACGTTTAATTCCGATATAGTAACGTTATCGTTTATTATTTTCGGAATTAATTAAGTTCAGTCGGATTACCGAAATCTACTTTCGGCGTACCGTTTACGTCCGAAATAATTTTGGTAATTAAGTATTATGTTTAATTTAACAATTAAACATCATTTAAGTGATTAATTTGTGATTAATCACAACTTAACCCTAAGTAGCCGTGAGAGTTAAGTGTTGGCCTAATTAACATGTTATAGCAATTTTTCCAAATTTTCTAAGTATGGCCGAAACTTACTTAGGCCAAAAAGAAGAGATATTAGCCAATTAAATGTAGTAACTTGTCATGAGGATAGCATGCTTAGTCATCCAAAGACTAGGTAAGAATTGAGCAAGTGTTAGATGGATGTGAAGCCACGCCGCTCACACCTCATCACACCACCCCTCACGGCTCTCTATATAAGCATGCCTCTTTGGAAAATTTTCGCCCATTTTCCCTTAAGAGAGAAACCGAGCAGTACCTTCAGCATACATCTTCCCTTCCCTCAGCAACCAGTTCATCCAATTTTCCCTAAATTCGCTTCGCAATGGCACGGCAATTCCAGGAGCTATCGCACGGCGGGTTTAAAGACACTAGCACGCCATCTATTTTCCAGTTCAGTCGGACAATCAGTGAGGTATATCCCTCTTCTGGTTGTAATCTTGTTAATAAGGTTATTTTAAAGGGTATTGCTCGGAGAATTTTCTAAATTCGTTAAGATGTTCAAGAAAAACCGTAATTAAGCCTATATATGTTATCACCGAACCAAGTTTGATTTTCTCCGACAACTTTCGAACCAAAATCATTTATATGATCAGTTTAGTTGTTTTAAGTTCAGCATGATCGGTATTGTTGAAGTAAAATGAAGTACGGTCGATGACAAGGCCCCAGCCGACACCCTTGCGCATACCGCGCGCAGTCTTGGGTAGTCTCGGGCCGAGACCTGTTAGCTCAGCAATATTAGTGTTCAGCCGTGTGAATAGTATTTAGATTGCTTCAGTTTAATATTCATGCTGAGGTGTTCGGTAGTTGTCGGATAATAAGTGAGATCGGCCGAGGGACGGCACATAGCCGTCGGCGGCGTTCGGGTGTTCGCCGCGGCCCTTGC
>CACSLK010027831.1:4845264-4859948 GCA_902706635.1 Striga hermonthica | reverse complement strand
AGTTTCCACGGAGCACAGTGCCTAGTGCTCACGCCCCAGTTTTATCTTATTTTTCAGGTCAGCAGGTCGGGCCGGGAGTGTGACATGACGGGAGCAGCTCAGGACATTCAGGACATTTATATATATGTGTTTTGGACTGTATAACTAATATTTACGCTTCCGCTTACGTTTTGACTTATTTTTGACGATCATTTTGATGATGCTTGATGATTTTAACGGTTTTATCGTATTTAGACGAACTTTTCAGAAAATAAAGTTTTTAAATAACCGGATGTTGTTAATAAGTTAAAACAACGGTTTTCTAAAGTTAAGTCAAGATTTTCATGGTAGCACCCCAAATCAGTTTCGCAAAGTAAAAATGTTTTAGTTTTCACAGACTTTGCGAATAAATGCGCTACTCTGATTTACTAGTAAGGTGGGGTGTTACATTTTTTCCTATCGAGCGGACTACAAAAGGTCGATTCGTCCTCCATATCATCCCCATCGTTGTCCGAAGCCCTACTAAATTCACTTTTTTCCCCTATAACTTTCCCGATTAAGCTCAGAGAACACTTCTAAATTCCAGGTTCAACATCGACATCTTCAAGGGTAACACCTGATTCTTCTTTGTCGGATAACTCGAATTTTCTCAATTTATCCACTATTTCCTTATCCATTCCTCCTTTTAACCAGATCTGTGCAATCCCTCAAGGAGATGATCGATTCGGCTGTCCCCCGACACAACCCTAATTGCACCGCAAAATCGTAATACGAGAGGGCAAGCCAACCCTAATTACTCGAAGATGACGCCCAAAAGTGCAGATGATTAAGACAGAAAAGAGATTGAGTTAGGTTTGAAAAGATTAAGAAGATATGGAAAGTGAGAATTAAAAAAGAAAGTGAGAGGAAATCCACAAGATATGGAACTGTGAAATCTCAAGACGAGATACGGTCTCCCCACACGAGGAACTACAAAATGTTTATTCTTTGGAAGCCTCTAGTAATGGACCAAAATAAGTCCACTTAGTACAATTGAAGTCAACTTAGTACAATTGAAGTCCACTTAGTACAACTAAACTCGAATTAGTACAATTGAAGTCAAATTAGTACAATTGAACTCGAATAAGTACAATTGAACTCGAATTAGTACAATTGAACTCGAATTAGTACAATTAAAATCAAATTCCTACAATTAACATAGATGTTATATTATAACATATGTTATAATATATGTTATATACTATGATATGATATATGTTATATACTACAGAATATAATATGTTATAATATATGTTATATATTATGTTATAATATATATTATAACATATGTTATAATATATGTTATATACTACATATAATAATATGTTATAATATATGTTATATACTATGTCATAATATATATTATAACACATGTTATAATATTTGTTATATACTATGATATTATATATATTATATACTATATTATAATATATATTATAACATATGTTATGTTATAATATATGTTATATACTATGATATAACATATAGTAGATAATATAATATAACATATAGTATAAATTACAATTTATTCTATAATATATAGTATATCTTTATGTATATGTATATAATTTGTAAAAAAGTAATCGGAAAGTGTCTGCCGGCACAATCGTTCGAGGTGCGCCCAGAGAAACCGGACTCACCCATTGACCCGGGTTCGAGTCCCCAATCTGGGAGCCTGGACCAATTTTTTTTTTTTATATATAAAACGGATTCTCAGAATCCGTTTTATAAATAAATCAGCAAAAAATGGATTATGAGAATCCGTTTTTCATTAAATATATATAAAAAAAATTGGATTCAATCGAGAGCAGAGAAAGAGAGAAAGAGATCGAGAGTAAGAGCAAGAGCAAGAGGAGATCACCAAATTCATCAATCAAGGTATCAGTTCTCTTCATTTTTTTTTCTATTTATCGATTTTAAGGATGAATTGAGGTATATATGGTGTGTTTTGTAGCAAAAACATGATGTTAGGGTTAACATTTTTTTCTATTTTTTCATTTGTTTTGATATTTAATTTGTAAATTTCTAATGATTGAGATATGTTGATGGTTGTTTCATATGTTTGTGTGATACATTGATGGGTTATTTGGAAATTGATTAGGGTTTTGTAATTTATTTGGAAAACTTTGTTTTGAAGGTGTTCGATAAAATGCCTGAAAGAGATTGTTGTACATAATTGCTTGTAGTTGGCTGATTTGAACGGTTCGTTTCGATTATGTTAGCCCTGTTTCATCCGGGATTATGTAAGCCTTGTTCGGAGTCGTGAATAATGATTTGAATTAGAGATTTTCGTATTTAGTACAATTGTGTGTCGATATTGTTATTGTGAAAGTATAAGAAGAGGAATAATGCATGATAAGTTGTGATTTTTTTATCCCGTTTGATGTGGTTTATTTGATTTTTTGATGTTCCGTTTACTTATTTTATTTTGTTCGAAATTATGCTTTCTTATATCTAATTATTTTTTTTATTATTTTTGTAGAAAATGGCATCCTCCTCACAGCCGCAGTGATACAGCGTACATCCGGGTCCAATGGATGGGTCGCTTCTATACCTTCAGGAGAACCACCGGTCGAGAGCTGTATACGACGATGAGGAGGGATATCATCACGGCGTCATTAAAACCCACTATTTCGACAGTCAGTTTTGGAAGGCGTTAGAGGTGCAGCATCCCAAAGTCTGGGAGGTGATCGATGAGACAGGTTTCGGGCCCCTTTTCAGAATGGGCAGAGTACAGACGGAAAACAGCCTGATTACATGTCTAGTGGAGAGGTGGCGTCCGAAGACGAACACCTTCCACTTTGACTGCGGGGAGGCCACAATAACGCTGCAGGACGTACAAGTCCCTTTTGGTCTCCCGATCGATGGAGAGCCGTGTTGGGGACAGACACATGACCACACACCCCGAGAATGACAAGATTGGTGTATCGATTATCTAGGGTTCGAGCCCACAGTCCAAGCAAATTTTTTCCTACATTTTTTTTTATGTTTATTCCATTCATTAATTTTGAATATATTATATAAAACACTCTCAGGCTGACGACGATCGGAGGACAACCCCGACACTCCGGACATTACAGGCCAGTATTTGAGGACGTCGACAATTGAAAAGTTATAGAGCGCTAACAAATGAAGAGCCTCTATTTCACTACCAACAGAGGGCGAAGGCCATTATACTTTGGTGTATCGGTTAATTCATCTTCCCCGACCAGACGAATGGCGTCAACCTGTATTGGTTGCAGCAGTTGATCGAGATCGATGAGATCAAGCAGTACAACTGGGGTTCAGCTGTCCTGGCCGGGGTCTATAGAGCGCTCGCCACGAGCGCTAGAGCCGAGGAAGCCTGGATCAAAAACTGTGTTCAATTGATTCAGGTAAATAAATGTACTTATTTGTTATTATTCCATTCATTTTTTATTATACTTTAGCCCAATATATATTAACCAAATATTTATGTCGATATCTGTAGGTTTGGGCATGAGAACGTATCCCTCGTATTAGCCCAAGAATGAGGGATACCAACTTTGATAGAGTCCATGGTTGTCCCTTAGGAGGAAGGTAATCACATTTATTTATATTTAATACTTTAAAAAATTTTCAATTATAAAATTTTGTGATTACATTTTTTTTATTATGTGATTTTAAGGTGGGCGAGACGGAGGAATATGAAACACATAGGAAGGGAACAGCCGCTATCCGAGATCAATTAATGGGGTTGAGAGAGAATGATGTAAGATTATTATAATGTAATATTGACTATTATTTATGTTTGTTTTTTGTTTTTTATTTTTTATAACTTAATTCCTAGTTATTATTTTTTTTTTTACAGTTCGATTGGGTGCCATATAAGCGCCACCTGGACGAGGGTACTCTCACGGCCCCGTGTACAGAAGGTTCACACCTCTGGATATATAGAGGGTGGATCTTCTGTTGGGAAAATCGTGAACAACACCTGACTGATAGGGTCATCCGTCAGCTCGGGTGTCGGCAAGCCATCCCCGACCCTCCGATCATTACGGGTTTGGCCGACTACCAGACACACCACCGAGGTCAAGGAATGACTGAGAGGGCATTCTATGATTGGGTGGCACATCATGGATCACTTGAGAAATGTTTGGGTCCACCAAAGAGCCCAACATGTCCTCCCACATTACCCTGTGGAGTCGTTCCTTGAGCCTGAGCCGTGTTACCTTGATTGGTTTCACTATAGGACTGTGAGACTAATCAGTAATCCTGGCAACCCGATGGTACAACAGGAAAGAGGCTTATCCGAGCAGGGGATGAGCAGTGTAAGTGTTCATAAATTGTGTTTTATTATTATTATTATTATTATTATTATTATTATTATTATTATTATTATTATTATTATTATTATTATTATTATTTTTTGTGTTTAATAATAATAATTTTCAATTTAATTTTCAGACCAATGTCATGGAGGGGGTTTATAATGTTCGTTCCATTTTTGTCGTGTTTTCCTCGTTTATTTTGCATTTATTTTTCCCCATTCTAGGTAATTTTCTTTGGTTCTTGGTCCATTTTATGTCGTGTCGTGTGCTTTCTTTATTTTGTTCGTTTTTGTTTTTTTTCTTGTTTCTTTGCCCCGGTTTTCTGCGTTTTTCTTGTCGGTGGTGATGTGCAGGGTAGGTAGTTCGATTGGGGAGTGACCATGCGAGAATAATTATCTAGACGGATGAGTTAGGGTCGAGTAGGAAAAGACGGAATCCAATTCCGAGTCCGAATGAGTGGATACGAGCCCGGAAATCACAGCCATGTCACAGAAATCATTCACCGCGGCCCGCGACAGTGTTCCCGCAGCCGCGGTGAACAAATCACACAAGGCGCCCAATTTTCTTCGCCGCGGCCGCGGAGGAGGAAGTCGCGGCCGCGGAGTGGTCGAGATTTTCGAACCGGCGAACAGAGGCAAAAACTCGCGGCCGCGGGACATGTCGCGGCCGCGGACCTTCCCTTCACCGCGGCCGCGGGACATGTCGCGGCCGCGGAGCTCGCGTTTTCAGAATTTAAATTAGCAGTTTTTTTTATTTTGAAGACACATTCGTTTTTAGATCTGAGTTTCGAACTCTCTAGGGATTTTCACCCAAAAACTCAACTTTTCTCTTGTTTTTGATCTTGTGATTCGATCTTGGAGAGAAAAACTCCGAGATTCGACTTTTGGATTCGGTTGCTCTTGTTTTCGACATTGGATTATTCAATCGTAAGCTTTCATTTGGTTTTATTATTGATTGAATGGCTTTGATTATTACGCTTGTTGATGTTGAATGCATGATGAGTAGCTAAATCCATTAGCTAGGGTTAGGGGAAGATCATTCCGGTTCGATTTTGTTCTTATGCATGATAATTGCTCAATCCTCTCGAGTTGTGCTTAGCCTAGGGTTTTGATGTTTGATCACCATCTTAATCTAATTAATCGATTTTATATCTGAAAAGGGAGAAATCGTTCGATCTAGGCTCGTTAGGAGTAAGCTTGTTCGTAATAGTATTGCTTATGTGTTGATTGTCTCAAGAATTACTCGTTTATGTCTATCCTCTTGTTACGAAAAGTTATTGAGGATAGATCTCTAGATGAATAGCTTTGTGAGGCCTTTAACCGAGCTTTTGTTTGCTCGTTGAGTGCATTGAGAACCGGAATTGATTGATCCCGATACCCTAGCTCCTTTATAATCATTTGAGTTTGAACTGTGATTCCTAGTTTTGTCTAGTTTTTCCAATTACTTGCTTTTCAATTCGTAGTTGATAATAATAAACCAAATCAATCATATTAGAGTGTTTAGGACCTTTCTTTTTATTTCGTGTGATTGAATATTCACAGAGAATAATCCGGCTAACCTTCTTCGTGATACGACCCGGTGTCAAATCTTTGGATTCTACTCCGGTTAAAAATATTTACAACAAATTGGCGTCGTTGCCGGGGAAGGTTTAGGTTTATTTTGTGCGCCTATTCATCTTGTTTTTAGTGTTTCTCTTATTTCTTGTGATTTTTCTTGTTTCAGTGTTTCTCTTGTTTTCTTTTTATTTGTTAGATATTAGTCCTTGTTTTATTTTGTTTTTATTTTGTTTTTATCATTGGTGCTCGTAACTCTTGTTGGTTTAGTGTATGCGTACCAGGAGTGGACGCAAATTATTATCCCCGATCAACAAGTCAGTCAGCGAGAGCCTGAGAGAGCTGTTAGACGAGCTTACACTGGAATCTGAAGAAAAAGACCAGCACTCTCCAGAATCGTCAGAAGGCAGCAACGTCAACATGGGTGACCAACAAGAACAAGCTCCTCGTAACACTCTCCGAACCTTAGCCCAGCCGGTTATCGGGCCTGTCACTTCGTGCATCTGTTTGCCGGATCAAGCACGAAATTATGAGCTGAAGATGATTCACTATAACCAGCTACCGGCATTCCACGGACTCCCGAGTGAAGATCCACTTAACTTCATCCGGGAGTTCTACAATGTGCTCAACACCTTTCCTCTCAACGGGCTGAACGAGGATCAATTTAAGATGAGGTGCTTCCCCGAGACGTTGAAGGACCGGGCTAAGTCCTGGTTCATGACACTTGCACCGGCATCTCTGACCACCTGGACTGAAGTCTACACGAAGTTCATTGGGAGATACTACTCCCACCAAAAGACTCAGGAGCTCCGGTCACAGATTGTCTCGTTTGCCCAACTACCGAGTGAGCCCCTTCACCAGGCCTGGGAGCGATTTAAGGATCTCCAGCGGCAATGCCCTCACCATAATCTTTCGCCAGGATTGTTGATGAATTGTTTCTATGACTCCCTCAATCAGAATTTGCAATATATGGTTGATAATGTTGCGGGGGGAGACATCGGTGCGAAGACAGCCGAAGAGATGTATGAAATCTTTGAAACGATGAGTGCCAACTCGTCCCAAAAGAGCAGTCGAGGGAAGAGAGCGGTGGTGAATGAGGCATCTCCGAGGCAAGACCTGATGGCTCATCAGATAGCTGAGCTTACGGAGCAAATGAGGCTAATGAATGCTAGGACAATGCAGCCAGCCCAAACCATGGCAGTGGATACATGCGGGGCGTGTGGAGCCCAAGGGCACCGGTCAGAGGTGTGCCCGTCGGCATTCGATCAAGACCTTGGAGAGCAATACGCCGATGTCAACGCTCTCCAAGGATATCAGAACCGGCAGCCAAACGACGCCTTCTCCAACACTTACAATCCCGGGTAGAGAAACCACCCACACTTCTCGTGGACCAACAACAACAACACTCTCCAGCCCCCTCGCCCAAACTTCAACCAACAACAATCCCGTCCAAACTTCATGCAACAACAACCTCGTCCCAATTTCATCCCTCGTCCCAACTACCAACAACAGCAGCAACCGCAACAGCTAACCCAAGAGTCCGGTTCGAGCTCGTCGAACCAAGATGACAAGCTAGACAAGATTCTCCAGTTCATCACTAACCAGGACTCATCTATAAAGCGTCTCGAGATGCAAGTGGGCCAACTTGCCACGAGAGTAGGCAATATGGAGGCGGAGTCAGACAAGGGAAACTTCCGAGCCAGCCCGAGCAAGCAAAAGCGATCACTGTACTGAGGAGCGGGAAGGAAGTGGACAACAAGGTAAGAATGCCCGAGTCCAATGACCCCAAACCAACCGACCAGCCCAAGAAAACCGAGGAGGGCGCGAAGAAAATCGAGGCCGATTCAGGAAAACAGACAGAGAGTTCAGTGCTTCACAAGTCCCCAAACCCGTATAAGCCACACATCCCTTTTCCGAGTAGACTTCGAGATGAGAAGCAGAAACAACAATTTCGGGACCTATACAATACGCTCTCGAAGGTCAATGTCAACTTGCCTCTCTTAGACGTGATCAAGAGTATGCCATCGTACGTCAAGTTCTTTAAAGATTTGGTCACAAAGAAGAGGAAGTTCGGAGACGGGGAGAAGGTGATTGTCTATGAAGCTGCAAGTGCTATGCAGCATGATCTTCCAAAGAAGGAACGAGACCCCAGAGGTTTCGTGATAAAGATTGGTCTGGGGAATGGAAGGGAGGCTTCGGGAATGCTCGACCTCAGAGCGGGAATCAACCTCATGCCGTTTTCTATCTTTCAGCAGCTCAGTTTAGGAGATTTGAGACCCACTCGCATGTGCCTTCAGCTCGCAGACCGTTCTATTAGATACCCCAAGGGGGTAGTTGAGGATGTCCTTGTTCGCGTCGGGAGACTCATTGTCCCGGTAGACTTTGTGGTACTAGATGTGGGGGACGTTCAGGAGAATGGGAAGGATCACACCATCCTTCTTGGTAGACCATTCATGACCACTACCAACACACTCATTGACGTGAGGAATGGGACGCTGAACATGACAGTCTTAGGTGAATCCGTGTCCATTTCCGTCGGAGAAGCCACCTCGGCATCCTCGGTGAACTTTGTGGAAGAGTGTGCTTTTCTAGATGTGAGTGACCCATTCGTGGAAGAGGTTGCCGTTCGAGATTTGGAAGAGAGATTGATGCCCGAACTTGAGGAAGAGGAAGGCCCGGTTATTGAGTTGTTGGAAGTTGAAGAGCCGAGATTGATAACCCCACCAGCACTAGAGTTAAAAGAGTTGCCTCGTCACCTCAAGTATGTCTTTCTGGATGATGAGAAGAAAAAGCCGGTGATAATCTTTGCCGAGCTCAACCGGGAAGAAGAGAAGCAGCTGATTGAGGTACTAAAGAAGAACCAGAAGGCCATCGGTTGGAGCCTTGGCGACGTAAAGGGGATCAGCCCTTCTACTTGCATGCATCGAATTGTTTTGGAGGAAGGAGCCAAGCCATTTCGGGAAAGCCAGCGGCGGTTAAACCCGAACATGATGGAGGTAGTAAAGAAGGAGGTGCTGAAACTTTACTCCGAGGGCCTCATTTATCCGGTGGGAGATAGTGAGTGGGTGAGTCCCATTCATGTGGTGCCCAAGAAGGGAGGAATTACGGTGATTGAGAATGAGAGGAAGGAGATGGTTCCTACCCGCATTACCACCGGGTGGAGGATGTGCATTGACTACAGTCGGCTCAACGCCGTGACCAAGAAGGACCATTTCCCATTGCCGTTTATTGACCAAATTCTCGACCGACTCTCCGGCCACCAGTTCTATTGTTTCCTCGACGGACTCTCAGGCTACTATCAAGTGGCCATAGCTCCGGAGGATCAGCCCAAGACAACCTTCACGTGCCCGTTCGGCACATTCGCCTTCAGACGTATGCCCTTTGGCCTGTGCAATGCACCAGGGACCTTCCAACAGTGCATGTTTTCCATTTTTTCTGATATGCTCGAGGACTGCTTACAGGTATTTATGGATGACTTTTCAATTTTTGGCACTTCATTTTCTAATTGTCTCCATAATTTATCTCGTGTTCTTGAAAGATGCATTGAGTCGAACTTGACTTTGAGTTGGGAGAAGAGTCACTTTATGGTGACTAGTGGTGTTGTGCTAGGTCATGTGGTGTCTAGTCGGGGGATTGAAGTTGACAAAGCTAAAATAGTTGTTATTGAAAAACTTTCCCCGCCTGTGAATGTAAGAGGTGTTAGGAGTTTCTTAGGGCATGCTGGCTTCTATAGAAGATTTATTAAGGACTTTTCAAAAATAGGTCAGCCCTTGTGTCACTTGCTTGCTAATGATGTGCCTTTCATATTTGATGATGCATGTTTAGAGGCTTTTGATAAATTGAAGAATAAGCTTGTGACTGCTCCTATTGTGATTGCACCTGATTGGTCTTTACCTTTCGAAATTATGTGTGATGCATCAAACCTTGCTGTGGGGGCCGTTTTGGGTCAGCGAGTTGATAAATTGCTTCGTGTGATTTATTATGCTAGTCTGACTCTCAATGGTGCCCAATTGAATTATACTACCACTGAGAAAGAACTTTTGGCTGTTGTGTTTTCTCTTGAAAAATTTAGGTCTTATATCTTAGGGTCTAAAGTTATTGTGCATTCAGACCATGCAGCCCTTAGGTATCTATTGAGTAAAACTCAATCGAAACCTAGGCTTATTCGGTGGATTCTTCTTTTACAAGAGTTTGATGTAGAGATTAGAGATAGAAAAGGGTGTGAAAATGTTGTTGCTGATCACTTGTCTCGTATTGTCCCTTCTGAACCTTCTCTTGCATTGCATGAACATGCTGGTATAAATGATGACTTCCCATATGAGCATGCAAGTGAAGTGTCTAGTGTCCCTTGGTATGCTGATATTGTCAACTACTTGTCAGATGGTGTCTTGTTGGCTAACCTCTCTTCCCAAGAGAGGAAACGTTTTGTGTTGATGTGTAGGAGTTACTTTTGGGATGACCCACTCCTTTTCAAGGTGGGAAAGGATGAGATCCTTCGGAGGTGTGTGCCCGAGGACGAACAAGCAGATGTTCTTGCTTTTTGCCACGAGTTCAATTGTGGAGGACATTTTGGAGGTCGAAAGACCGCCTTTAAAGTCCTCCAATCAGGTTTGTTTTGGCCAACACTCTTTAGAGACGCTCATAGCTTTTGTAAATCCTGTGATCGATGCCAAAGACTTGGGAACATTGGTCCTAGGAATGAAATGCCCCTTGTGAATAATCTTCAGGTTGAAATTTTTGATGTTTGGGGCATTGATTTCATGGGACCGTTTCCCAAATCTTTTGGTTTCGAATATATCCTCCTTGTTGTAGATTACGTGTCCAAGTGGGTCGAGGCTATCCCCACACGGACATGTGATGCTAATGTGGTTATTAAGTTCTTGCGAGGAAATATCTTGAGCAGGTTTGGATTTCCTCGTGCCATTGTGAGCGATGGAGGCAAACACTTCTGCAACCGGATTTTTGAGAAGTTGATGAAAAAATACAAAATTTCGCATAAGGTGGCCACCCCATACCATCCGCAGACGTCGGGGCAAGCAGAAACGAGCAACAAGCAGATTAAGACTATTCTTGAGAAGACTGTGAATTCGTCTAGGAAGGATTGGTCGAGCAAGCTCGATGATGCACTCTGGGCCCAAAGGACGGCATACAAAGGAGTATTGGGGATGAGCCCGTTCCGGCTAGTCTACGGGAAATCATGCCATTTGCCAGTTGAGATCGAACACAAGGCATTCTGGGCAATCAAAAAGATGAATTTCGATCTTGATGCTGCCGGACGAGAAAGGATGCTGCAACTCTCGGAATTAGAAGAATGGAGAAACGAAGCCTACGAGAATTCCAAAATCTACAAGGAGAAGACAAAAAGGCTTCATGATGCCACTCTTGTTCGAAAGAACCTCGATCCCGGGATGAAGGTACTCCTCTTTAATTCTCGCCTTCGTCTTTTTCCTGGAAAACTCAAGTCCCGTTGGAGTGGGCCGTATATTGTTGATGAAATGTTGTCATTTGGAGCTGTCCGTTTGCGTAATCCGGCAAACAACGATTTATTCTTGGTTAACGGCCAGAGAGTGAAACCATATTATGATGGCGAATTCGGAAAGAGGCATGTCGAGACCGTCAGTCTCGGCGACCCTATTTATGCGTGATCGAGACTTACGCCGAGCTCCCGGCGTTAAACCGAGTATCCTTTGTACTGCTGTGTATTTGTTTTATTTTCTTCTATTTATATTTATATATATATATATAATATAAAAAAAAAAAAAAAAAAATTTGCTGGTCGCGGCCGCGGGCTTCCCTTAGCCGCGGCCGCGGCGATCATTTTATAAATCTCAGATATCGGACTTCAGGCTCGAAATTCCGCGGCCGCGGGGCCAAGTCGCGACCGCGAAGTAATGTCGCGGCCGCGGAGCATTTCTTCGCCGCGGCCGCGGCGAGTAAAATCTCGCAAACGAAGCAGCCCAACAGAGCCGAAATCCCGCGGCCGCGGAGAAAAGTCGCGGCCGCGGCGAACAAATTATGTCGCGGCCTTCAAATTGTCGCGGCCGCGGGCTCCGCGTTTTAAAAGGCACATGAACAGATTTTTGGGGCGTTTCATTCATTCCAAAATTCTCTAAAACCTGCTACACCGAAGCTAATCAATCTCATCCTCAATCCTCAACACACGATCATCGAAGGTTTACAAATAATCTGAGCAATTTTCGAGCGATTTCTTGTCCGAACTCCGGCGCTCGTCACTTCGGGGTCATCTCACGAGATTACAATCTATTGCGATTTTGAGTTCGGAAACCCTACCTTCCGTCCGTCGGTTTCGAGCTCCTCACCGGCGTCCTCCTGTTCGGCGACTCTTGCCGGTGTCACGTCGGTCCCCTCCGATCCCTCCTCAGCGCCTCACCAATAACAATCGACACCACCATCTCAAGCTCTCCGTCCGATTTGCAACACATACTCGGGACTCTTCTACTTCCGGTAACCGTGTTTTTAGACGTTAATCTAAAAATTCGTGTTGTTGTGATTGGTTGGCAATTGAACGATAGAACGTGGGTGTCCACCAATATCTTCTTCATCAAAGCTTCATCTCCAAACTTGTGCACCCAAGGTGTTCGACGAATTGCCCGAACGAAATTCGACTTCTTTTGTAATGGGCAAAAAGAAGGCCACTCAAGCTGAACCAGCTAAGAAGCGTAAAGCGACCGAATCCTCCTCACGACAAGCTCATTTGGACGATGATCTCTCGGACCAATTCGGTGCCCCTTTCTCGATCTATTCCCGGAAGGAAGGAGAGACGTACTCCCGCCTCTCGCAAAAAGAGGTGGTGCGGCCTAAGGCGGTGGACTGGAATCTTTTGAATGACTTGGGCATTCTCGAGGACGTGATGAAGTACCTCAAATTTCTCAACCTTACCGAGTATGCCAAGCTCGAAGAGCCGTCGTATCGAGGCCTAATGCTTGAGTTTTTCAGCTCATTTGTACTCGCCGATGGGAACGAGTATTTTACTTGTCGGTTTTGGGGGAAGGAGTACACGGTGGACAACGCGGTTATGAAGAGAGTGTGTGGCTTCAACTTCTCCGGGACGAGACACAAGTCCCTTGATTTCGACGCTCATAAGTGTTGGGCCGAACTTTTCCCGCACACCAAGTGGGATTCCACCGGCATGCCCAACGGCCTAATCGAGGATTTAGCCACCGCGGTCGTGCACAAGTTCATTTGTTACAATATTTCCGGGAAGAAGGAAGCGAATAAAGTGAGCGAGATCGAACTTTTCCTTCTCTGGGCGATGCGAGCCGGCGTGTCGGTGTGCTCTATGACCTTCCTCTAGAACTTCTTGGAGGATATCGCACTCAGTCAGCGTGGAACACCGGCACTTGGACATTTCGTTACCGCGCTGGCCAAGCATTTCAACGTTGATCTGCAGGACTACAGACTTGACTGGTCCAACGACAAGTCAGAGATGCGTTGCATCAATGAGCACGAGCTCAAGTCGTCCGACCTCATCAAAAGCCGGACCACCCCTCAAGAGTACACGAAGCGCAAGGCCTACACGACCTACTTCAGGAAGCTCCAGCAGCTCCAGCAGAGCGCGTCAAACCCGGACCAGGCAGGGCCGTCTCGACAACAGACGGGCGGCAACGAGCATGACCAGATGCACATTGATCACGACCTTTTCGTCCACCCTCCACCCGTGTGGACACCAAACCCGAACCCACAGCCAGAGGTCCCTCCTCAGCAGCCACCGGAATGGTGGACTGCCTTCCAGACGCAGTACACGGCTGATATCCGTTCCATCCACGACCGCTTTGATGCCCAGGACTCCCGACTGGACAGTTTCGAGAGCCGTCATACCACCCAGTGGACCGGCTGGGAGACCCAACAAGCGGCATAGTGGACCGGCTGGGAAACCCAACAGAAGACCCAGTGGGATCATTGGGAGACCCAGCAGCAGACCCACTGGACTCAGATGGACACGCGTTTCAATGGCTTCAGTGATGGTCTCCGGTCGATCCGAGAGCGGCAGGATCAGCAGGATGCGAGATTGGACAGCTGGGATCAGCGGTTCTCCCAGTGGGACACCCATTGGGGCTCGGGACCCAGTCAGCCTTATCCACCACCGCCACCACCGAACGCACAGTGACTTGTCACTGTGCTTAGTATGTTTTCTTTTCCCTTTTATCTTTTATTTTTGTACAGTTTGCTCTTTCGTGTCGGTTAACTATATGGTCTACTCTCTTTCACTGCGAATCGACAATGGGGACATTGTCTGATTTTAAGTGTGGGGGAGTTTTACGTGCTTGCGTGACTATGTGGTAAACTTGTCTAGTTTTTCTTTTTTGGGTTGATTTTATTTCTTTCTCTTGTTGGTGGATCAGTCTAGTTTAGGTTTATGTGTTATTTTTGAGTTGGACATTGGTGAATATCGAGACTGGTTTATGATTGTTTAATGACGTTGAGAAGTTGTGATGATGATCTTGAGTGGCATATTTTGATTCGTGGCTCGATTGCTTTGATTAACACGCATATATATATACCCGGTGAGATTTGAGCCATTTTCATTTCTTGTGCGATATTGGTCTAAATGTTGAATAAATCAGAACTTGCCTTGAGTCTGCTGTGAAATAAGTTGATTGGATTTGTGATAGGTGAACATGATAAAGGCATTCCTTGCTATTTGTATATCCTATTTCTTCTTTCGAAAATAATTTCCGCTAGTCACCCCCTTTGAGCCTTACTTCTTACTTTCGTTGTTGACCCGTGTTGATAATGTTTGGGAAGTGGATCGTGTTGAATATCGAAGTTGTGAGGGTGTTGATTATCGAAGTTATAAAAAAAA
>CACSLK010027831.1:4804775-4816970 GCA_902706635.1 Striga hermonthica | reverse complement strand
TTTTTTTTTTTTTTTTTTTCTGTTACTGAAGAACCTGCAGCTGAAATCAAGTCAATTTTTAGAGTCTTGCATCCTACGACTTGTTAGATCAATTTTTGGATCTACTCCGTTGTTAGATTACCTGCCACTACTGAGTTGAGAAGGAACACTTGTGCATGTAACTTCTAAGCTTCTTGGTTATTGAATTTGAAAAGTCAAATTTATTCCCCATTTGCATGCGGCCCCCCTCAATAGATCACATAAAATTTTATGCTGTCAAATTATATATGCATCTCCATTCATGTACCTGTTTCTGTTCATAGTAAAAAAAATCTAATAGAGCTGATAAACTGGTAAGATTTCCAGCATTTTTTTGTTGCTTATAATCATATCTACACCTCATAAAACAAACCACAAACAACCTATTGTTCACTTCTATTACCAATGGCTTCCTCGCTGAGTTTAGTTATCTTTTCTATCACGTCATTCTTTATGTGGCTTTACATTTCTCATATATTTTAAATGTGAACTTTTTATCTTATATTTTATGTTTTTCTAAGGAGTTGTATTCTTTGTGTAATGCTACACTAACATCAACATCCTAACTTTTGTGTTGCTTCAGACTCAAGTTATTGCTGCAGCAGCTGCTGGTGTAGCAGCTGAGGGATTGCGGCCTATGGATGCGAAGATAGAAGCAGAAAATGCTGCTCAGCTTTCCGTGGCATTGGTTGAGAATGCAATAGTTATTCTGATGCTTGTTGAAGACCATTTGCGATTACAAAGCAAACTTTATAGTTCTTCACGTTTGCCCACTACATCTGCGTCCCCACTTTCTACTATGTTGCCTGTGGGTGGCCGCACTTCAAATACAGTTCGTGGAGAAACTTCATCTCGTACTTCATCATCTAGTGAATCTGGAGGACTCTCTCTAAATGTAAGTATTCTTGAAGATTTTTGTTCATGCATTTTATGCATACATATAACTTATATCCAGTTATATTTATTACACGAGTATTAATTGCTGTCCGCCATAATGGACAAGGCTTCAAATCTGACATTTTTCATGGTCCGGTGGATGTAAGCAGTCCTATGTTTATATTTTCTTTAACATGTATCTCATTGCATATATGTCAACCTGTTAGTGTTATCACTGTTTTGTCTTTTGTTTGAGAACATACATTGCAGCTTTGGTCCTATCAGAGCACAATTTTGGTGGGATAACTAAGATCCTCTTGAATATTTCTTATCTTTATTCATTGAATCTAACTTGGCTTGGAATAGGTTCTTGCTTCAATGGCCGATGCTAATGGACAAATTTCAACAGCTGTAATGGAACGATTGACTGCTGCAGCTGCAGCTGAACCTTATGAATCAGTTTCCTGTGCTTTTGTGTCATATGGAAGCTGTGTAGTAGATTTAGCAGAGGGTTGGAAATACAGAAGTCGATTGTGGTATGGTGTAGGACTTACTCAGGAAACATCACTATTTGGTGGAGGTGGCAGTGGGTGGGAATCTTGGAAATCTGCGTTAGAGAAGGATGCTAATGGAAACTGGATTGAACTTCCACTAATAAAGAAGTCTGTTACAATGCTTCAAGCTCTGTTATTAGACGAGTCGGGTATTGGGGGTGGTCTGGGTATTGGTGGAGGATCTGGAACTGGAATGGGGGGCATGTCAGCTCTTTACCAGTTACTGGACAGTGACCAGCCGTTCCTCTGTATGCTGCGGATGGTGCTTGTTTCATTGAGGGAGGATGATGATGGTGAGGACCATATGCTAATGAGGCATGTCGGTATCCAGGACGAGTCAGTAGAGGGTTTCCATAGACAATCTAGTGGTGCTGCATCTTTTGACAAAACCAGCAGGATGCCAACTAGAAAACCACGATCGGCATTGCTTTGGAGGTATGTTCTATGTCAACCATTCTAAAAAAAATGAATTTATATTATATATGATGCTTAACCTTACATTTATATTATTTTTTTCATTGTGTTACGAAAACTTTCAACTTAATTGCACAAGTTTTTCTAATGTTCTGTAGTCTACCAGTCAATCTGTTCAGAGTAAAGGGTCAATGTAAAGAACTTAATATTTTATGCAGAAAAGTAAATGAAAGAACATGGGGTTGTCCAAGAACACGAGGTTCTCCTTGGGAAATAATCTCGCTCACAAGCTAAAAGTCGACAAGCAATATTATTTTTCTTGATGCCTAATCTTTATCTAGTATCTCCCTTTTATAAGATTTGTATAAGGTAATAAGACAATAAATAAAAAGTAAGACAACGATTTAGTAGCTTCCATGCCCAATGGGTCAGGATCCCAGTATTCCTGCTAATCCCATTATCTGGCTTACAGTATTGCCTCACTGAGTTTATTCTTTTCCGTCCTTCCCTTTCCTTGAGTAAAATGATCCCTTTCTCAATCTCTATCACAATCTTATGGTCTCCAGTTCAATCAAACTTCTACAAGAATGATTTTTTCATCGAATTGCCCAAAATTTGGGATTATGTGACTAATCGTCATTGATCTTCTAAAATAATATTGATTTCCAAAAAACTTCCTGCTATTCTTGCTTTCCTGATTAAATGATTGTGATGTTGAGGTTTTTGGTGCAAGTGTGGAGGGATCATACTTCTTGGTTTCTGTCTATGGGTTTATAAATATGCTCATGTTTTTTTTTTTTTCACCTGGGAATTTCCTTTTTGTTTTTCACTGTATTTCAACACTGAGACTAATTTATAGTTGGTTATGTGCAGTGTGTTGTCTCCTATATTAAACATGCCAATTTCCGAGACAAAGAGGCAGCGAGTTTTAGTTGCGTCGTGTGTCCTATATTCTGAGGTCAGTTTTATGTTAAAGTTAACTGTTTGTCTTTATATATAAATTTGCTCTGCTATGGACTACTCTTTTGTTTGTGTTCAACTATTTCCCCAGCATTGGTTGTTGTGAGTTAATATTAATTTGTCCTAGCATTTTTTACACTTTTAAGGTGTGGCATGCTATTGGAAAGGACCGAAGTCCTCTACGCAAGCAATACCTGGAAGCCATATTACCTCCTTTTGTTGCTATTTTAAGAAGGTGGCGACCTCTTTTGGCAGGAATTCATGAACTTGCTACTGCAGACGGTATAAATCCCCTTGTTGTTGATGATCGTGCCTTGGCTGCAGATGCTTTGCCAGTTGAGGTGGTTATTTAATTCTACTTTAATATGTTTAGGATATGTTTAAGGTCCATATTGACACAAAACCAGAAAACCTGAATGCTCTACAATGACATCACACGCAAACACAGATTCTGGTTCTTGAGAAATTAAAATCTGACTACTAGTTAGCAGTGAGTGGATGGAAGGGGATAATAAGTACCAAATAAGCTCTAAGGTACAGAGTTTGATTCCTACATCCCTTCTTTCAAAGTGTGAGTGAGTACTACTTGAAATACAGGCTCATGGTAATGAAAAGTGACTTCAATATTAGATTTAACATAATTTTATCTGTTGCTGGGACCTGTTGCAAAAACGAGATACAGATATCTCTCATGAGATAAGCAGAGTTATCTGTAGATATGCAATAGATACTAACACTTTTCATGCTGAGGTGTTGACCAAAATCTATCCTCGTGATGTATTTTTCTAACCTCTTCTAACTTAATGTAAACTTCATGGTCTGATAAATTCATTTGTACTATTTTTAGGCTGCTCTTGCTATGGTATCTCCTAGTTGGGCTGCTTCTTTTGCATCACCGCCTGCTGCTATGGCGTTGGCAATGATCGCAGCTGGTGCCGCTGGTGGAGAAACCAGCGCTCCTCAGTCTATTTCACATCTCCGCCGAGACTCATCCCTTCTAGAGCGGAAAACAGTCAGACTCCATACATTTTCTAGCTTTCAGAAGCCTCTGGAGGCACCTAACAAATCTCCAGCCATTCCCAAGGACAAGGCTGCAGCAAAAGCAGCTGCACTGGCTGCTGCTAGAGACCTTGAGCGTAATGCGAAAATAGGCTCGGGAAGAGGACTCAGTGCTGTGGCTATGGCTACATCAGCCCAGCGTCGTAGTAAAAGTGATGATGAACGGGTAAAGAGATGGAACGTTTCAGAAGCAATGGGAACTGCATGGATGGAATGCTTACAGTCAGTGGACTCGAAGTCTGTGTACGCCAAGGACTTCAATGCCTTATCCTACAAGTATATAGCTGTTCTTGTTGGAAGTTTAGCTCTGGCTAGAAACATGCAGCGATCTGAGGTATTGCACTCATACATTTAAGTTTCAGATCAGTAATTTTGAAGTTACTTATCATGATTCGTTGTATCTCCTCTGTTGGTTCCAGGTTGACAGGAGGTCACAAGTTGATTCGATAGCCCGACAACGATTATACACGGGAATACGTGAATGGCGCAAACTCATTCACTGCCTGATAGAGATTAGGTGCCTTTTTGGTCCTCTATGTGAAGAATTGTGCAATACTAAGCAGGTATATTTCTGGATTGAGTTTATTTTGCCTGAAGTTGTCTGAGTAGAATTCCTGTTATTAACTTCTTGTGGTGTAGTTTTTCTGGAAGCTAGACCTCATGGAAAGTTCTTCAAGGATGAGGAGGATTTTACGGAGGAACTACCATGGCTCCGATCACCACGGTGCTGCTGCAAATTATGAAGACAAAATAGAGCTGAAGCATGACAGAAATAACGCTGTAAGTCCATCTAAAGCCTCAATCTTAGCTGCTGAAGCCATCTCAGCGGAGTTGGGAAATGAGGAAGATGAGCATGACTCTTCCAGTTTGGCTGTTGGCCCAAATGAGGAACAGCCTAGTGGAATTCAGACTGTACCATCAGGACCTGGTAACCAGCCAGTTATATTGGCAGAGTCCACGGAGTTCCCAGTTAATCCTGAGCTTGACACTGCATCTATTCCACCCGCAACCTCCCCTGGCTATGTTCCTTGCGAGCACGATGAAAGAATTGTTCTTGAGCTTCCATCTACAATGGTCCGCCCGTTGAAGGTTCTGAGAGGAACTTTTCAAGTGAGTTGACATACTTAAGCAAAATGTTCTTTATTGGCATAAGGCATTCTAACTGCTCATCTTCCCGATATGAATACCCCTTATCCTCCTCTAAGAGACTCAGGAACCTGTAATTTGCTGTAAATGCTATTTTGGGTACAGTTCACATTATATGTAACGATCAGGCCATTCTAGCGAAATAACAAATAGCTCTTTCTATTTGATGCCTTTTCTCATTGGCCCATCTCAACTGATTATATGACTTTGACTAGACATTAACGGGCAATTATAATCTAGTGCGTATTGGCAGCACTTGTTTAGTGAAATATATTAAGTAAGACAGCATATCCTGTATGGAAATTCTGATTAGGGGTTATCTTGATTCATTAGAAATTGGACGGATGAATGTCTGAAAAGTTCAACATCCCTTGATATATATCGTATTTCTGAGTGTATGATGCTGTCTTTCTTCAGATAACATCAAGAAGAATCAATTTTGTTGTTGATCACACGGATCCTAGTGCTATGGGAGATGTGCACAGCAAAGGTGTAAACGGAGTTCAAGAGAAGGATCATTGCTGGTTGATGTCATCACTTCACCAAGTCTACAGCAGAAGGTGACACTTCTTTTATTTGGGTGTAGATTCTTCTCTCTAGTTTTGTTTTTATTTATCTTTTGCTTTGCTTTGGGGTCTGCAATGACATGGGTTTTTTATTGGTCTTCATCTGATATGGTTTGACTTTATGTTTAATTTGCCTCTCTTGTTATTTTCTGTTATTTTGTTTTGTGAAAGTTCTTTTCTTTCCCTTGTTCTTTTTTTTTTTTTTCTTTCTTTTTCTTTATCGTGCTGCTTGTTCAAATTAGTTGATGCAAAAGTACAATTTCTTTTCAGGCGCTGAATAAAACGGTTATCTTCATTATCAAATTTTTTGATTTTCATCAATGATGGATTCACCAGCTATCAGTTCTTCCTATTAGCCTATTTCTTTTTATATGGATAAGTACTTGTCTCGAGCTTGTTTGCAAAACAAATGGAAGTGCATAACCTTGAAACCGATGACCTTTAATTGGTAAATGCCCTTTGAGAATTTTCTATAAGCCAAAACATGTGTCCTTTTATCATAACGAAAGGACTTTTAATTTGACATTCTTTCTAGTTTTTTTTTATCTCTAATGCCAAAAAATGCTACTTCCTATCATACATATATTTTTGACACTTCACTTTTCTTCCTTTTTTATTCATAACATAAAATATGTTGTTTGATTCTACTATTTCTTAGATGTTATATGCGCCTCCTTTGGGATATTTGAATTTCTGAATCATTATTTTTGCAGATATCTTCTGAGAAGAAGTGCACTGGAGTTGTTCATGGTTGACCGGTCAAATTACTTTTTTGATTTTGAGGTATATCCTTTCCATATATCTGTATTGCAGATTTCCTTTTTCCTCTTCTTCTGTCTGAACTTTTTATCCTTGATTTGTTTTTTCCTGTAGAGCACTGAGGGACGGAAAAATGCATATCGAGCTATTGTGCAAGCCCGTCCTCCTCATTTGAACGATATCTACCTTGCAACACAGGTATTGCAACACAAGTATTACTTGCCATATGTTTACTTACAATGAGATAGACTCAATCTATACGCTGGAATGAGGTGGGATGTGCATTCGAATGTGTACAGGTATAAGTTGTCTTATTTTGCAATATAATAAACTTTGTTTCTATATCTTATCTTGAAGAGACCTGAACAACTTTTGAAAAGAACTCAGCTTATGGAACGCTGGGCCAGATGGGAGGTATGTTTGCAGAATGGACCTGGAGTGAAATTGATTTGGATTAGTTCTCTTGCTTAATTTGCATGATTATACAATAATATTCTGATGGTAATGTTTTGCAGATCAGCAATTTCGAGTATTTGATGCAGCTTAACACGTTGGCTGGACGTAGTTATAATGATATAACACAGGTTTAGAATCTGATAATTTTTTTTTCTAAATGTAACTGGAGAGGGAGTCTGGTGTTATTATTAGTATGTAATGGAACCTTTATGTGCAGTATCCTGTGTTCCCATGGATCCTTTCTGATTACTGCTCGGAGAATTTGGATCTTTCAGTTCCTTCTTCTTTCCGTGATCTTTCAAAGGTATTCCTAACACACATTAGAACAGATATTTATATATTATATTTTTAACTAGTTTTCTCATCAAAAGTTTGTATTGCAGCCCATTGGCGCTCTGAATGCTGAGAGATTAAAAATGTTTCAAGAAAGATACGCCAGCCTTCAAGATGAAGTCATCCCCAAATTCCTTTATGGTTCACATTACTCAACAGCTGGAACAGTGGGTTCTGTTGCTATTTATATTCATATCTTGACATGAATTATGTGCTCTTACTGTGGACTGCTCATTCCCTATAAATGTGATCAATGCATAATATTCTTCATTTAGTGAAGTAGCGATTTCTTTCTGCTATTGTGTAAGCATATGGTGACAAGCTTGGGAGTCTGGTCAAAGTTGCCTAACTAACTAAATGGCATTGGTGTAAATCTCGGTCCTCAAGTAACATATAACTTGTTTGTGAAATAATCATCTTTAGAACTTATCAATCAAAATTGCTTTATGAAATCTAAACTAATTAGGACAGCAATATAGATCTGTAGTAGATTTGAGAATGAGTGTCATGGTTTGAATTCTGAAATAGTTATCTAATGGAGAAACACCGCTAAACTCCATGTTTCTGGCTCCTGGTTACAAATGAATGTCTGATTGATGACTAAGGAACCAAATTAATTAGTACCAGTTATACAGGGTCTGGATAGTGCTATCAAAATCTGACAATGATGTAGTGGCTTTAGATTCAATCAGCATGATGAATGTATTGGCGTTTGCATCGACAGTGATACCATAATATTATGCTGCTTCATTTTTTTTGCTTGAGAATTATATTCTGAAACTCTACTATTTTATCCATCTGTGATCTCACCGTTATCAGTCAAATCATTTTCTCTTGGTTACATTAGTGCATATACAGTTGTAGAACTCTTAGCTTGGCTTTGCCTCTATTTTCTTTGGCAGGTTTTGTATTACCTCACAAGAGTGGAACCTTTTACTACCCTTTCTATTCAACTTCAAGGTGGCAAATTTGATCATGCTGACAGAATGTTCTTAGACATTGGTGCAACTTGGAGTGGAGTTCTTGAGGACATGAGTGATGTAAAAGAATTGGTATACATCTAGAGGGCCCCGCTGACTTAGTTTTCGCTATTTATAGCTTTTAATTATGACAAGCTGTAGGTCAAATCAGTTACTAGAAATTAAAAGCATTCACAGATATTTTAGCATTAAAGGTCTTTGGCTGCCAATTGTTTCAGGATATATGAGCATGATTGGCACTTTGTTTTAGTAATGGTACTTGATCTCTTTTGAATTTAGGTGCCCGAGCTATTTTATCTTCCAGAGGTTTTCACCAATGAGAACTCAGTTGACTTTGGTACAACGCAACTCGGTGAAAAGCTTGGTATACATTTTCAGTTGTTCGATCTCCATCGAAGGAGCTTTACAGCTCTCTTTAGATAAAAATGTTTCCTTTATACCATGCTTTCATTTTGTTTTTGTCTCTTCACCTTGCAGACGCAGTTCGGCTTCCTCCATGGGCTAAAAACCCTGTTGACTTTGTCCATAAGCATCGGATGGCGCTAGAAAGTGAGCATGTCTCGGAACATTTGCATGAATGGATCGATCTCATATTTGGGTATTCTTCTTATTTACTTCTGAATCTCAGATATATGAAGTGACTCCTATTCTGATGTCCGTATTGTTCACTCGAAAAATTTGGAGCTGGGTATTTTCTGATCTTATTCCTACAATGCTTGTGTATTAAGGTACAAGCAACGTGGAAAAGAAGCTATACAGGCGAACAATGTTTTCTTTTACATTACATATGAAGGAACTGTAGACATTGATAAAATATCAGACCCAGTGAGTTGCTTCTCTGCTTTATTAATCTGAAACCTTTCATTAGATATTCATACAATTTGGATGACAGTTACTAGCATCTGTCAAACTGTTTAAAAGGTACAACAACGTGCTGCCCAAGATCAGATTGCTTACTTTGGCCAGACCCCATCTCAACTTCTTACCATACCCCACATGAAACGGATGCCTCTCACCGATGTCCTTCACATGCAGGTACTTTATTGCGCTCCCATTTCTGTATGCCTTTTACTTTTGGATGAAAATAAATTTCTTACATCTCTCTCTCTCTCTCTCCTTAACAATGTATAGAAATAGTGAAATACACATGACAGTGTACTGGCACCACTCATCTTTCATCAGATAATAGACATGAAAACATGAAAGTGATGTAGGGTAATCAAGAAAGTAATATAATTCGTATTTCAACTGTTCCTCAATTCTAATGCTTGATATTTTTCATTTTAGCTTTGCCAGAAGTAGAAATTAACATGGGTCTAATTGAATTTGTTGTGTATAGACCATATTCCGGAATCCCAGAGAGGTTAAGGCATATAGTGTTCCCAATCCCGAGCGCTGCAACCTACCTGCTGCAGCCATCCATGCATCGTCAGACTCTCTTATAATTGTTGACATAAATGTCCCAGCAGCACATGTAGCACAACACAAGTGGCAGCCAAACACGCCAGATGGTGAAGGGGCGCCTTTCCTTTTTCAGCATGGAAAACCTGGCACAGGTGCTGCTGGTGGGAATTTTATGCGAATGTTCAAAGGGTCAACTACTCCTGGATCAGATGAGTGGCAATTTCCACAGGCGTTGGCATTTCCAGCTTCTGGTATCCGAAGCACAGGAATAGTTTCAGTCACTTGTGATGGAGAAATTGTCACCGGTGAGGATAAATATTCAGCAAGTAATTTTTTTTTTATGAAGCTTTTCTCCAACTTCAGTTATTGTGAAATTTGTGTAAGAATTTTTTCTTTCTAATCTGTCTCCTGTATGAATTTCCATTGGAATGTGTTTGAACGTAAGACTTTGTGCACATGTCCACATTAAACTATACTCATTTATTATCTGAGAAATTCTGCTCATTCAAATAAATAATATCGCATACCTTCTATTCACCTAGACCATCCATCTTGGTGGTCTGGCCTTGTATAAAGCATTCAATATCATAGTTCGACAGTTCCTCTTTAGTTTGCAGTAAATAGTTATCTCTGCATCTTTGATACATTAGCTTCCTCTAGTAATGGAATCTTATCTTAGCGTTATAGAAGAATGGTAATTGACTGTGACATTTAATTTGACTTTCCCATGCACACTCTCCCGTATTAAATCAAAGGCATAAATCTTTCTATTCAGGCGGACACGTAGATAACAGTGTCAGACTTATTTCGGCCGACGGAGCAAAAACCTTGGAGATAGCAAGAGGACATTGTGCTCCTGTGACGTGCCTGTCTGTATCTCCTAGTAGCAGCTATCTGGTGACCGGGTCCCGGGACTCAACAGTTCTACTCTGGAGAATAAACCGATCATCTATGCCACGCTCGACTACCTCACTGGAACCTTCCAGTAATCCGGCTACACCCGCATCTCCGGGTGGCAGCACACCCAGAAATTCCAGCTCAGCCAACAAGAACAGAGGCAAAGGGATAGAAGGCCCTGTCCACGTGCTCCGGGGGCATTTAGGGGAAATCACATGCTGCTCTGTGAGCTCGGACCTCGGAATTGTTGCCTCGTGTTCGGACTCCTCTGATGTGTTGCTTCATTCAATAAGACGAGGGCAGCTCGTCAGAAGGCTTGCTGGTGTGGAGGCTCATTCTTTGTGTCTGTCATCTGATGGAATTTTAGTAACCTGGAATAAGTATCTTTCTACTCTGAGCACCTTCACGCTTAATGGGACTCTGGTTGCTAGGCAATGGCTTCCAAAATCATCGAGTGTCAGCTGCATAGAAGTTTCTCTAGATGGTTGCAGTGCTTTGGTCGCGTTAAACCCATCCGTGGACAATGAGGGAGGCTCAGAGGCTGCAAATGATGATAATGATGGAAGCAGATTGGATTTGATCTTACCTTGCATTTGCTTCTTTGATCTATATACTCTGGAGGTACTGGATTTTACACTATTTTAAGGAAGTATGAAAATTACCCTCGAGTACTAAGCTAATTCATAAGGAATAGCAAATAACCCCGTACTCCAGGAACAACTTTTTTGAACAAAAAAAAAAAGAAAAAAAAAAGAGGAGTATATCTGGGAGATTTCTGTAATGTTGACAGTTAGTTTTAATATTTTAATTGAAGACCTACATCAGATGACCTGCGATTATTAGGACATAAGTACATCTGTTCCCAACATTTCGATTTTCTTCTCTCATTTTGGTTCTATAATCTGACACTTGGCAATCTTCTTGTCACAGGTCTTCCATAAGATACAACTTGCAAAAGGACAAGATATCTCCACAATGGCTTTGAATAAGGATAAGACAAATCTTCTGGTGTCAACAGCGAATAAGCAATTGATAGTATTCACAGATCCTTCCGTAAGTCGCATTCGTATTTGTATGCCACTAGCTTACTGCTCATATTATTATGAACTATATATATATTTGCCTCTTAAGTCTGCCATCACTTTGCATTATGTAACAGTTTTCTTATCTGTGAAGGAAATATAATTCGAATTGCCGTTTATTGCAGTTGAGCTTAAAAGTCGTTGACCAAATGCTGAAGCTGGGATGGGAAGGTGATGGGTTAAGCCCCTTCATAAAGTGAAAAGTTGAAGATGACACAATTTTCACCTTTTTCTTGAAGACTTGGTTCAAAATGGCACTGGTGGGGCATAGCTACTTGATGGCTATCCGTTCGGAAATTGCTCCTTGACATATACTCCCATTTTGAGGCACTGGAAATCGAAAATGTGCAGTACAAGAGGATCTGCATTAAACGAGCCGTGTGACATACCATTTTGTTTACTATGTAGCTGCATTTGTTTTCCATACTGGTGAGTGGGCAGAGTTTTGTTGTTACGTAGTGGACCTGGCACAACTGCTCATAATGTATGCTTCGCCTTCATTCTTTTTCAATGTAGTATGTAGAAATTTTTTTGTTGACGGTGTTTGAAGCCGCAGTTGCGATTGGATATTGGGTGTGTGCATGTACGGTCAGGACCATCCTGTAATTCTCCCTCGGGGCAAAATTTTATGCAAGAGTTCGTGAATCCTTTTGTTTTGTGGATCGAGTTTTTTTTTTTTTTTTTTTTTTTT
>CACSLK010027831.1:4746403-4764418 GCA_902706635.1 Striga hermonthica | reverse complement strand
GGCAGGCCCGCTGGCCGAGCCAGCACTCGACTGCCCGGTTCAGTCGACCGGCAGTCCGGTCCAGACCGGCTGGACCGGTTCAGTCAATATTCTTCAGATTCAGTCCCGGTTCATGATTTCAGTGTCATTTTCAATTAAAATTCCGGGTCCAGTTCAGTTCAATTAATTAATAACAGTTCAGTTTCGTACTTAACCGGTTTCAGTTATACCGATTAAGTCCGAATATCATGTCAGGTTCAGTAGAGCATCTTAACATAATTAATCAGTTAAATTATCAAGTCTGAGCATGGTCAGTAGTAATTGTTTATATTATATTTTAGTTTGATCAGGCATCAGCACTACCTTCAGTTTCACGGATCAGGTGGGGACTCAGACTAAGTACTACATTGATTATAATATCGCTACCATGTTTGAGGTATGTATTATCAGTATCCGCTCGGAATGGTCGCCGATCCATTCTGGGTTCTAGTGGCCTAATCTGCCCACTAGAGTGTGCACATGGTGTCCGGTATTAGTTTGTGCCGGCAGATTCCGGTATTAGCTTGTGCCAACAAATGTTCAGTTATCAGTTACGTGACTTATGTCGCGAGATCAGACCGGTATCAGATATCTGTTTCAGTTTCAGTTTCAGTTCAGTTATATATGCCAGGATCATGATATTGTTATTATTTTCAATGTTTACATTAGTATGAGTTTCTGCGGAGAACAAGTGTTTTAGTGCTCACGCCCCCACGTATTTCATGTTTTTCAGGTCACAGGGTCGGGAACGAGGAGTGAGCTGGCGGGCAGTTCAAGATATTTGTGGATATGTATATATATGTTTTGACCGCGCTGTTATTCCGCTAAAACTTTCAGTACTTTTAAACAGCTTTTGATCCGACTTTAGTCGGTTAATATATTATAACCGTTTTACTATCAGTTTAAAATTTAACGGTTTTCCGAAAAGTCAAGTTTTTCACGGTAGCATCCCGAATCAGTTTTCACAAAATTAATATTTTATTTATTAATTCAGAAAAAATTGCGAAAAATGCGTACTCTGATTTCAGTAAAAAGTCGGGGTGTTACAATTTAATGTCATCCGATTCATTTAGTTAGTTTTTTGAGCTACAAATGATAAAATATCGTTGTTGTTATTTTTTTAAACGTAATTATTTTTGTAAATATTGTTTTACAAACGATACAATCAAAAATCCAAATATCTGTTAAAACATAACAAAAACAAAATTGTTCTCTATATTGGAATGAATTTGGAATAAAAAAAGAGAATGATTGAAAAAAAAAAGATATACTCAAAATCCACACTTTAAGGTAACAACTTTTCTTATATTATATAAAATTAAACTTCACTAGATAAATTATATCTTTAGTATTTATCACAATAATACATGTTTACACTATAATTAGCATAACGAAAATCAACAAAAAAAACAAAAAAATAAATAAATAAAGTAAGAAGGTGTCTATGCAATTCGCAATTACCAAGTGCAATGTAACTTTGCATGGGAAAATGACGATATTTTTAATAATGAATGATTTTTTCATGATGAACATTTTACAATTACCTAACAAATACTCTATGTATTATAACTTATTGATTAATAATTTAATTATAAATTTTACCAAAACAAATACAGCCCGTGCATCACACGGGGTTACGTACTAGTAAATATGGATAGTGATTCCAAATATTATTATTAATAAACAATAATTATAAATTGTATCATTCAAGTTAAATTGAATCAAACTTAGATATTATTTAAATTAAAAATATTTAAAATTGTATTATTTTAATTAAATAAATCAAAACAAAAGGCATGATGCAAATAAAAAAATGTAAGAAAAATTGGTTTTGTACTGATTTATTGGTTTCATTTTTTGTAAGTGGAAGACTTAAGAAATTCTCAAAACCATTTGAAGGTGAATGAGAAATTAATTGTTTATCAATTTGGGCAATAAAATCTGATTTTGTTCTAGTTTGTACTGTTGGGCTTGTGATTGTTTATCACTCCATTACTTTGTGTTGGGCCCACTTTAGTCTGTCAAATTTTGCAGAGGCACGTTAAAACCCACCAACTGAACCTGCAAAAAATTCATTTCACTCGTCTTCCTTTTTTACCCAACTTGCACATTTCAAATCAACCAAGCTGTCTTCTGATCCGTACACTCGCGATGTCTGACATATTCCTCCATAAAATTCCTCACCCACCTACAAATCGTATGGATCTCTCCCCACCAGAAAACTATCGGCTATACAACGTGAAGAAGACGTTGAAGGAAGGCCCGATTGGATACCTGAGGAAACAACGGAGAGCACCGGCAGCGTCTCCGTCACATCTCCGAAAAAGAAACGACTCCGGCCAACAAAGGTACGTGATATTCCTCTTCGATATCGAAATTGAAGCGTACTTGTCGTCAATTTTGTAAAGCCAGAAAGTTTGTTGTTAGCTGCTGCCCAATATTAATTTAGAATGTTTGGAAAAAAAATGTGCAAGATATGTTGATTTTTGTACATCATACTGCTCTTTTTATTACATCTTTTTATTTGGGGTTCTTACTCCATCACTATTTTCTTTTGAGTTGCCTCAACTATTCGAAAAATCAGCATGTTGATATGTCTTAAGTTTATTGTTCAAGTTTGGTTTCATGACATTGGGGGTTTTTAAGCACTGGGTAATTTGAGAGGACCGAAAACATGTTCATGTTATTTCGCTCTGCTGAATGTTGATTATTTCTTGTTGGAAAATTTTGAATCTCCCAACGGATTATAGGGATGTTACTTTTGATTTCTTCGTGCGTATCAGATAAAAAAACAATTGATTTTGCTTCATGTATCTCCAAATTTTTATATTCATTTGTACATGTGAAGTGTACCATACCACTTTGTAGTTGATTTGTTTTTATGCCACAATTGTAGATGTCATATACTGGTGGTACTGGTACTTCAACTGAGAATAGTCAAGGAGACGTGAAATGGCCTCCCGAAAATGAAGCCGCATTTGTGAGTGTTTTTGTTGGAAGAAGTTCACTTAGAAAACCGTGTAGCCGATAAGTTCACACCTAATCAATGGACGACCATTCTTGGGAAGTTGATTGAGCGGTGTCCTGTTTACTATTCTTATAAATTCGCTCAACTGCAAAGTAAGTACCAACGTATGAAAGTCTATTGGATAAGGTTTCACAACATAGTCACCAACGACACCGGATTGGGATGGAATCCACATAAAAAAAATGATTGAGGGGACCGATGAATTTTGGAGGCAATGGACAACTGTAAGTATTTTTCATCGACGGGTTATCATACAAATTGTTTTCTATCTTATTGGTGTTTTCAGGAGTGTTCTTTGGTTGACTTTGTTGTGACCTGTACTTCTCTTTTAATTGCAAATATAATATTGTAAGGTAATTTTATTGGTGGTTGTACATGTTAGACTGATTCCTTCATGAATCTTGTTTTCTTAATTTGAGCAGTATATTTTACTGGGGTCTGTTTCATTTGTGAATATTTTCCAGAGGCACGTTATTGGGGGATGTTTTTGTGTTATACTTCTCGTGTTAAAATTGTCATTTTTATGTCATGTGCACAGGCAAATGTAATGGATCATGACATGGAGGGTAAGGTGTGCCAGCATTATGAAGGCCTGACTACTATTTTTCACGGGACGACTGCTATGGGGTTTAATGTGAGGGCATCAACTCAATGGGTGGCCTAGGGACGAAGCATCGATGGTGACCCATTCAAAAATGTCAGCCACGAATTTGTTGCGGAGGAAGATGACGACCCGATGGTGACCCCGACATCTCACGCACGCCATGGTAGGCACTGGCGGTACGTTCATCCGAGGAGAGGCACAAAGTCTAGTTTCGACGCGACCATATATTCGTGGTCAGACTTGAATGTATCACTTAAGGAAAGAACAACAAACCCAAGCTAATGACAATGGAACAAGCTTTGCGCGACTTTCAAGCAATGCCGGATATGGATCCTGATCTTTTCCAGTTTGTTTGCAAGAAGTTGCGGGATCCCACCAATCGAGCAATGTTTGTGGCGATTAATAATGACGAGAGACGTCGTATTATTATTAAAATGTGGTTGGATGAGACCCCCGGTGATGCGTAAAGGTGGATGGGGAACTTTTTTATTGCTCGTTATTTCTTCTTGGATTTGTCTTTCTTCATATACTCTTCGAGTGGACTCTATTTATCTTTGTTTCGAAGCTACATTCACTATTGCCTGATTATGTTATAATTTGTTTGTGGACATTTGTATACGTGTATTTATTAGCAAATACATTTATTTGTAGGATGACTTATGTAGACGATAGTGACACACATGAGAAAGAGCTCGATGATTTGCCTGAAGAAATTGATAGTGATTTGGATCCAGTGGAAGACTATGATCCATTCGAAACACCCTTAATGGTGGGAGCTCATTTCAACAACTTGCACACATTTTCGAAGGTTCGTCGTCCGCATTTCCCCCTTAAGGAGAACCCCCTTCCGAGAATCCACTTACGTGGGTTTGGACTAGGTAAATGAACTATTAGTTGGAAATCCTCGTCGCTTTAAGGATGCAATGGGAATCCAACAATGTCATTTTAGAATCCTTTGTGACGAAATCAAGAGGGCGGGATTTCACGAACAAACAAGACAACAGAAAATAGGCATTGAAGAAAGCGTAGCCATTTTTCGTCATACAATAAAAGACCATCAAATGCAACGACATGCCGCAGAGACATTCAGACACTCGGGGGAGACGATTAGTCGTCATTGTCACAAAGTAATCAATGCTCTATGTTATCTAGACCTCAACTACATTCGTCCCCCAGACTTCAACCGTGTTGCACCGTGGATAAGAAATAATCGTAACTTATATCCGTACTTCAAGGTAAATATATCATTTTAACCCCTTCATTTTTGTGTCCTATACCGTATATTTTACACAATTACTTGTCTATTTGAAATTGTAATTGCTAATGTTAGGATTGCATTGGCACAATCGACGACACTATTATACCAGCGTGGGTGCCGGAAGGACAGCAGAGTTCGTACAGATGTATGAAAGGTTATTTAGCTCAAAATGTGATGTTGGCGTGTGATTTTGACTTGATGTTCACTTTCGTCCTAGCGGGTTGGGAAGGCAGCGCAAACGACGCACGTATTTTTAATCAAACTATGTGCGACCCCAGATATGATTTTCCATTTCCACCACCCGATAATTCCATCACGACACTATTCATATGCTATTATTTAGTTCATTAAATAAGAATGTATTTTATAAAATTTTTTCAAAGGTCCCTCGAAGTTTAGAACATATGTTAATGCAGGTAAATTCTATGTGGTGGACTCTGGATACGCAAACATCCCAGGTTTCATGACACCATATCATGGTGAAATATATCATCTTCTAGAGTGGCGGCCTACCCAGTTGCCCGACAATGCTCGTGAGTTGTTCAATAGACGAGATGCCACTGTTCGTAATGTGATCGAACGCAGTTTTGGTTTGCTAAAAGGGAAGTTTCCCAAATAAAGGGGTTAATGCAAAACTACATATTCACTCCCGAACCGACATAGTAATAGCATGTTGTGTTCTACACAATTTTATTCGGATGCACGAACTGCTCGAAAACATGCTGCCTGAATTCAGGAACCCAGAATACGTACGTCGACGTGATCCAAATGATCGTACTATACCTTTTATGTCCAAAAATAATAGCTCGAACCCCAACGTTGGTGACCATTGTGTGTTGTGTGACACGATAGCCCAAGAATTGTGGGCGAACCGAAGATAGAACATCGTTTGCCTTAATGTAACCCGAACACAACAACAATTGATGAAACCCGAAATGATATTTTGGGCCTACAATAGTATCGTTGTTTATTTCCTAAATTTGTATGTTGTTTATAAAATTTGTTTTACGTTGAAATTTGGTGCGTCTCCAACGAAGTTAAACGGAGGAATTACAACATGGTTGGGCGTAGCCATTTTTCTTCAATTTTAGTAGCCATTTTTCTTCAAAAAATAGTTCAAAATTGTAATAATAATAAAAAAAAGGTTGGGCGTAGCCATTTTTATAGCAGTCATTTTTTCTTTAATTTTAGTAGCCGTTTTTCTTCAATTTTAGTAGCCACGTCGGTAGTAGCCATTTACCCCAGCATGGTTCAAAAAAAAAAAGATAAACAAAAAAAAATTGTTGGCCATAACAATTTTTCTTCCTTGTTAGTAGTAATATGATCAATAAAATATTTATTTCCAATATTATACGGTCGTTGCGAGAAACCAAAAAATTCGACAGTTTCAGTTTATTTGAAATATGAAATAGCAGTACACATCAGTGGAGATTACAAATTGTTCCACAATGAAAGAAATGTCATTTATTTTAATAAATAGTTCAAAATATATATAACGCAACAATTGCCACAATTTCAAAAGTACATACGCGACAACAATCTCAATTTTCTCTCCTTCTTCTTTGGGCTGCAATACGTCTTTCTTTGGCCCAGTAGTCACGAACAACTTGGGCAAGTTTGCGATGGTTACGTTCATCTTTCGCCCTCAGTTCACAAGGATATGGGTCAAGCCCTAGGGGTTCGAAAATTATCTTCAATGTTTCTCATAGCGGCTCGAGATTGTTGTTACAATAATGATCTGCTAGTGCCCAAGTCTGAGATAATATGTACTTGAATTACACAGGCATGAATGAAATATTACCATATTATTACATAACAAATGGAGTTAAGACAATGTTTGTAATACAACATATTTATATAACCGAAAAAAAATGAAAAACGAAAATGGAATTGTGGTTCAATTTACGTACCTCAAGTGCTTCCTTCTGAATGTCCTCGTCAAGATAGATGATTTTTGCGTGTATGTCGAAAACACCCAATGGGCAATCCATAAAATATTTAAATGTTTGATACCTTCTTTTAATACCTTGAATGTGGTATAACATTATTTCATAGTCAAATTCTGGCTAATTTCACCTAAGCAACTTGTGTAAATGTTATCAAACGCCATATCTATGTACAACTTGGAGTTCAACCCTTTTGACTGGATGTAATGTAGAAGGATGGAACAAAAAGATTCTGTTATCATCCGAATCGGTAAATCAGGGTTATTAGCCGCAGACTGTATTTAAAAGAAATTATTACCAATAATGACGTGATCCACAATCATCTCGGTCCACATACCGAACCGACCAAGCTATAGAAGACCAAGCTAATCCTCGCAACCGAGGTCATTCCAGAACCGAAGTCAATATAAACCGAGGTCACCACCTCCTAAGCTGGTGACAAGGCGCCTACACGCCATTCTCACAAACCACGAGATCATGTGGGACCCGCTGACAAATGCCGCCCATCAAAAGTAGCTTAAAAAAAAAGGAATGCACGAATCCCGATATGTATCCCAAAAAGTTACTATAAATAGCAAACTCATGATACTTGTACGGGATTCGATCCCCGAACTGAAATTTTTACCATGAAACACGAAAAAGCTCACAGAAGCTTTTCACCTCGGTTCACCTCGGACCGGGGACATTGTTGAGTTTTTATCGCATATGTTACGTTCAAATCACTAAACTTAATCAATTAAATCTACTTTCGATCGTTGTTAACAATCTCATAACAACAGTTTGGCGCTAGAAGGAGGACCTCATAAGTTATTTGAGGTTAATCTCTGATTCTTGTGTTTGTTGCCCACATCAATCACTGCAACCATGTCTCATTCAGATCATCGTGGTCGTACATCGCGAGATGGCCGCAGTCGTAGTGCCGCTAGATCCGCCAGACGTCAAGTAGCAGCCCCCAATGTACCAGATTATACTGTTCTGTTCCAAAATCCGGAGTTTGCACGTGGGTTCGCCGCTCTGATGGCTCAAACAATCCCTGGAACATCAACGACTCCACCAGGACATTCTATAATACCCACGACTCCCGCTAACCCGCAGATTCCACCAGCACAACAAGACGGTGGCAGAACCACCTCTCACGCCACGTCTCAACCTCGCAGTCGAACGTCGCAGCCGCACCCAGAACAAACCACACGTCACGCCGACGTTAGGCATACTCCCCTTGTGATTACTCGTGAAGAAACCGTCGAGAGTCAGTCTGGACACTCACGGCATTCGCCACCTCATACACGACACCGAATCCCCTCTAACCCAGCGCAGATCGACCTTCGTCAACACATTGAAAGAAATTGAGCTCGCCAAGAATCATCCGAACTTGAAACGTTGCGACGAATGATCGCCGAATTAGAGAGTCGGCAAAGGATGCCCGAAGATCCTCCTCGACGGGCCTCGACCTCGGCGCAAGTATATGTGGAAGCCGACTCCCCTCTCACGCCTGAGCTCACCTCGGAACTTGTACCGAGAAAAGTCAAAGTCCCTCAAATCGGACTATATAATGGCACGTCGGATCCTGACTCACACCTCGGTCATTACACATCATGGATGGATCTCCATGAGGCCTCGGACGCACTTCGGTGTTACATGTTTTCTCTCACTCTGGGGCCTCGAGATAAAAAATAGTATCATTCTTTGCCCCCTCATTCTATTTGGAAGTGGCAACAGTTGAGGTCAGCTTTCCGATCTCACTTTATCGGGGCCCAAGTTTGTTTGGTTCCAAAAGAATCCCTTGCAAATGTAACTCAAATAGACGATGAAAGCGTCAAGGAATATATTGCTCGATTTAATGACCGAGTTCAAAACATGGAGCCATGTCATCCCGAAACCCTGCTTGTTATGGCTATCGCTGGGTTGAAACCGAACTCGATTTTTTGCTGGACATTGTGCCAGAATAAACCGAACACCTTCCAAGAATTCCTTGCCCGTGCCCAGCAACATATCATTGCCGAAGAAGCAATGTCGGTCCCCGATTTTAATTTCAATCCGAAGTCATCCAAATCGGGAATCGATGACAGGAAGAAAAATAAATCTTTTGATAAACAAAGTAAGGGTCAATTCCGAGGTTACCCTCGAGGAGACGCTAACGACCCCGAAATCAGGGCAGCTCAAAAATAGTATGCTACCGACGTGAAATCTGGTTATCAAACCGTGTATTCAGCTGGGGCTACCACCATATATGAAGAGATCAAAGGAAAGGGTATTCTGCCTGATCCCAAACCACTTCGGATGCCTGAGGAAAAGTTGGATAAATCCCGATATTGTGACTATCATAAATCCCCGGGGCATAACACTGACGAATGCCTAAGTCTTTTGGCTGCCCTTTTACGTTTGATCGGTCATCCACAACTCAGGAAATTCTATCGCAACTCTGATACCCAGAACGGGGACCAGGACGCCAAATTGAATCCTATGATGAAGATGAGGATGAAGACCAAGGTGTTGCGCCGAAGCGAATTTGGCAAGGAGAAAAAGAAGTGTTCATGTTCACCTCGGAGACACTTAACATTGGGTCACCCGAAAGTTCCCGAGGACTTAAACAAAATCGATCTCCTAGGCCGATGCAAATAACGGTCCACAGAGTGAATACCAATAGTTCCCGAGGTACCTCATCCCGGCGACAAGTCAAAGCCTACGCCCGGCAAGCATACAACTCCGGCAAACAAGTTTTTACTACCGATCTGAGAGACGTTCTTAATGCTCGGAATTGCCCTATTACTTTCAACATGGAAGATGCGAATCATTTTGGACACCCTCACTCTGACGCACTTGTCATCACCGTTCCAATATGTGGGATTCCAGTACACCGTGTCATGGTCGATACTGGGGCCTATTCAAGCATTTTGATGCTGAAAGCTTTTGACAAAATGGGTCGTGATCCCGCCGACATCCGACCTTGCAATGACCAAATACAAGGTTTCAACGGGAGCATTTCATGACCTATAGGCGAGATTACTTTACCTGTCAGGTTCGGTACAGCTGAACACGTTACAGAGCTTGTTATGGAGACCTTTAAGGTTCTCGATATCAACAACAAATATAACGCGATCATCGGAAGGACTGCTCTGTATAAACTCCGAGCTGCGGTTTCCATTTTTCATTATGCACTTCAATTTCCAACGACACGTGGTGAATGAACACATTATGGAGATCAAAGGGAAGCTCGAGAACTTATCACTTTTATACCATCCACTGGAGTCCATTATGTCATTTCGGTCAACGAAAGAAATTCCTTGCCATTGGCCACTTCGGCCAATACAATTTCCGAAGAACCGAGTCATGATGTCGTTATCCCTGTCACTTCCGACCCTTTATCGGAGGACCGAGGGAGACGACCCGGAAAAGAACCAATCCTAGAAGAAGATGAATTGGACCCAAGAACTCAATTCAAAGAGAATGATCGAGCCGAACCCGGAGAAGAAGTGGAGTTGATTTATATTAACGAACCAGCATGCCAAAAATCATTGCGCATTGGGAGTCATCTCCAAGAACCTCTCCGGTCTGAACTCATCTCGTTCCTTAGAAATAATTCTGATGTTTTTGCCTGGAAACACGAAGACATGAAGGGCATCGACCCCGGTGTCGCTAGCCACAAGTTAAATCTTGACCGAACTGTCCGGCCAGTTGTTCAAAAATGAAGAAAACTGGGACCGAATCGTCAGAAAGCATTGGAGGAGGAAGTCAAGAAACTCATCGACAACAAGTTCATTAAGGAAGCCAAGTATCCGACATGGGTCTCAAACCCAGTCCTTGTCAAGAAAAGTAATGGCCTTTGGAGGTTATGTATTGACTTCTCCAATCTGAATAAAGCGTGCCCAAAAGGCAGTTATCCACTTCCTCACATAGATTACATGGTCGATGCCACCTCGGGACACGAGCTGATGAGCTTTATGGATGCTTATTCCAGTTATAATCAAATTCCTATGGATCCCGAGGATTCGGAGCACACCTCGTTTTATTCTGCCCGAGGCCTGTACTGCTATACTATGATGCCCTTCGGATTAAAAAACGCTGGAGCCACTTATCAGCGTCTCGTCAAAAAGATGTTTGCTAATTTGATAGGTCATACCATGGAAGTCTACGTAGACGATATGCTGGTCAAGTCGGTAAATGCTTCCGATCGTGTCACACATCTTCAAGAAATGTTCAACATCCTTCGAACTTATTCCATGGTCTTAAATCCGAAAAAATGCACCTTCGGAGTCGAGTCTGGGAAATTTCTCAGATATATGGTCAGTCAACGGGGAATTGAGGCCAATCCGGCCAAGATCAAAGCCATTCAGGATTTAACTCCCCCGACCTCGGTTAAGGGTGTTGAGGCCCTAACCGGCCGACTTGCCGCGCTTAATCGGTTCATTTCCAAGTCTACAGATCGTTGTAAACCTTTTTTCGAAACCATTAAAAAAGGAAAGCGTTTTGAGTGGACCAAAGAGTGTCAGAAAGCGCTCACCAACATTAAGGAGACTCTTGCTTCTCCTCCGACGTTACAAAAGCCAAAACCCGAAGAAATGCTGTTCTTGTACCTAGGGGTCAGTGATACGGCAATCAGCGCCATCTTGATATGTGAAGAAGGGACGTTATAGTCACCTATTTATTATGTCAGCAAGGCCCTACATGATGCCGAACTACGCTATCCCCCTATGGAGAAATTAGCGTTTGCACTTGTCACTGGTGCTCGGAAATTACGACCTTATTTTCAAGAACATTCCATTATTGTCCGCACTTTGTATCCACTACGACAAGTCCTACACCGACCTGACACCTCGGGGCGAATGATAAAATGGGTCGTCGAACTCGGACAGTTCGACATTCACTATCAACCGAGAACTGCGATTAAGGCACAAGTCCTATCCGACTTCATTGCCGAATTCACGCCGGCTGTAGAAGCTCACGATGATAACCAACCATGGGTTCTCTACATTGACGGATCCTCCACAGCAAACCGAGCAGGGGCTGGAATCGTTTTGGCTAACTCAGAAAACCGATTATTCTGTCATTCGGTTAAATTTCTATTTCCCGCTACCAACAATGAGGCTGAATATGAAGCTTTGCTATCTGGATTGAATTTAGCTGAATCCATGAACGTGAAGCACCTCAAAGTCTTCTCAGACTCACAACTCTTGGTCAATCAAATCAATGGTTCGTATGAAGTCAAGGAACCTCGGTTGACACCATATCTATCCTTGGCAAAACAGAAGTTATCGAAATTCTCTGTCGATGTCAAACACATTCCCTGAACTCTTAATATACAAGTAGATGCATTCTCCCGACTAGCCTCAAGTACCGGGATGGAGAGCATGGAGTATGTCCAAGTCGGTCAGCAGAAACAACCATCGACCCTCCTTTCCGAAGTTGCAACCATCGATCCGGTAACATCACAAAAACTTCCGACTTGGATGGATCCCATTATTCAATACTTGGAAACTGGGGATATTCAGTCCCACTTCTAAAATGTTTGACTGAATCTGAATCGCGATACATTCTTGAAGAAATGCATGAAGGGATTTGTGGAAGCCACCCTGGTGCTTCAATGTTTCTCATAGCGGCTCGAGATTGTTGTTACAATAATGATCTGCTAGTGCCCAAGTCTGAGATAATATGTACTTGAATTACACAGGCATGAATGTAATTTTACCATATTATTACATAACAAATGGAGTTAAGACAATGTTTGTAATACAACATATTTATATAACCAAAAAAAAATGAAAAACGAAAATGGAATTGTGGTTCAATTTACGTACCTCAAGTGCTTCCTTCTGAATGTCCTCGTCAAGATAGATGATTTTTGCGTGTATGTCGAAAACACCCAATGGACAATCCATAAAATATTTAAATGTTTGATACCTTCTTTTAATACCTTGAATGTGGTATAACATTATTTCATAGTCAAATTCTGGCCAATTTCACCTAAGCAACTTGTGTAAATGTTATCAAACGCCATATCTATGTACAACTTGGAGTTCAACCCTTTTGACTGGATGTAATGTAGAAGGATGGAACAAAAAGATTTTGTTATCATCCGAATCGGTAAATCAGGGTTATTAGCCTCAGACTGTATTTAAAAGAAATTATTACCAATAATGACGTGATCCACAATCATCTCGGTCCACATACCGAACCGACCAAGCTATAGAAGACCGAGCTGATCCTCGCAACCGAGGTCATTCCAGAACCGAAGTCAATATAAACCGAGGTCACCACCTCCTAAGCTGGTGACAAGGCGCCTACACGCCATTCTCACAAACCACGAGATCAGGTGGGACCCGCTGACAAATGCTGCCCATCAAAAGTAGCTTTATGAAAAAAAGCAATGCACGAATCCCGATATGTATCCCAAAAAGTTACTATAAATAGCAAACTCATGATCGGGATTCGATCCCTGAACTGAAATTTTTACCATGAAACATGAAACAACTCACATAAGCTTTTCACCTCGGTTCACCTCGGACCGGGGCCATTGTTGAGTTTTTATCTCATATGTTGCGTTCAAATCACTAAACTTAATCAATTAAATCTACTTTCGATCGTTGTTAACAATCGCATAACAACAGATTCCTCAGCTGCTGGAAGCCATTTGTTTGAAAAGCCTTCCCGTATATAGCGAAAATGTTCTTCCTTTGTTTCTGGTAATGATAAACCCCACATGATTGTAAAGAAAATCAAATAATGGACGTTGTGCAGTGGTGATAATTGAAGGAATACATTTATAGTGAAACCCATGTAGGTATATATATATATGCAAAGTCTGTTGGTGATAATTGAATTGGATATAAAGGTATACTGTGTGCTGGCCATTGTTATGGTACAATTACATATGCATGTTGTGTTTCAGTTGTACATTAGTAAAATATGGACAAAGATATATGGATTCAAACGTTGCCGACCCCAAATCAGCTACATTCACGGTACATAAACTTTGCCCTATGCCTATGGTCGTACATGTTGTTTTTTTCAATTACAACTCATTTCCTTTTTCATTTTCAAAACTTTGCCCCATGCCTAGTCATGCCTAGTGATGGAACTACAGGTTCATTTCTTTCGACATGAATATTTTTCGTATACATTAAAAATAACTTTTACAATTCATATATGTTTATAATATGTATATAATTATTATCTTTATATACATTAAAAATAACTTTTATATATGTTCTTATTTATTACAATTTTACGTAGCATGCACATACTTTTCGTAATAATAAAACTCATACACCAAATCATGAAATCTAATTTTATATAGAAAATAACTTTACCAAACTAAAAATTAATTTATATGTTGTAAGTACCTAAAAAAATTATTATGTTCTAGTAATTGCAATTTGATATATTTATTACAAAAAAAGTTGTGTGTTTCTGTGATTGTATTATATACACTATTTTTGAACTCCATCTTGAACCTTTTTTATTTTATAATATATAATGGTGACATTTTTTCTTTGCAGATAAAAAAATGGTGTGGTTGCTTTCGTCAGTTTCAGATTCCCGGCATGAGTGACGAGTGTCAGAAAGATAACAAATGCGGTATGGGCAATCAACACGCGGTACATTATGGAGAGACATGTTTTGCATGTGAATCTTTTCTGTAAAAAAGCTTCCCACTACAACTCATGCATTTTTGTCATCTTTTGGCATTACGGAGAATCTTTTTTTATAACATTACTTTCGGTATATGCAGATTTTTTTATAACTTTTTTTATTTCTACTTTTCTTTTCCATTTTGTTCATGCACATATGGACACTGTTTTATGTAAAGAAAAAGGCATAACAATTAACTCAAGTTAATTGGAAAATCGAACAACATGAAACGTGACCTTAATAGAACATAATAGTATATTAAAATTGGTCCAATTTTCATTTCCAACTAATATAATAGTAACTTCAAATATAAAAAGTACAGGTCTTTTGTACGCCAAATACTCTCGCACGATTACACATCAAACATCCAATAGCCTTACTTTGAAAACTACAGACTCATAGCCAATTAAAGTGAAAACGCATGTCGCGCCCTCCACGATTCCACTTTGCTCCATAAATTCACGAGATTCACCATGTTCCATCAACGGCTTCCCATGCACTTGGATTATTGGAACATTGTATCGACCTCCTTTACACATCAAGATTGCTCTGCTAGTATCATTAATTTTGTCTTCGATATGCTCCCTCCAAAAGCTGATAGGAATGGCCTGCAATAGTAACAGAATGCAAATTAACATTTTTTTTCCTTCCTTGTTGCCTCATTCAAGTCACCCGTGAAACGTACCAAACATGCCCTTTGTACGTGCGTTTTCTTGATATCAACAAAGAAGCGATATTGCAGAGCTCGTTCAACGGAATTACAAGTGAACACTTTGACTACAAAGTCCTACAGAGTTTGACACTCGAAATACAAAACATAGTCCCCGCGAATATCCTCCGCTCGTACAAAATACTGCCAACCATTATAAAATTGCAATAGATTCCTCACTTTTGCCAACCAAACTTCATAACTACGGTGCTCCCTAGTAACTATTGTACAATTTACGGTGACATGATATTGATATGGTGGTAGATTGACTCGGGCAATTCTTGTACGAATATCACACGCATTTTGTGTGAAGGATTTAAATTGAAGTAAATAGTTAAATATTAATGAAAACATAAAAGCATGTATGTTCGATCGGGCAACTACATACCAAGGTCGGGCTGCTTGCATCCGTAATAATGGTAATGAACGGGTCAAACATATTTTCCATTCAACAGTTCTTGTAAAAAAATATAAAGTGAAGCCATGTTTCGTACGAATGGGTCAGTCCTACTTCGAAAATTATATATAAGTACCACTTACAAAAAAATTAATAAAATTATAAGTTAACAATATCAAATTTTTTGAAAGAATTGTCAATCCTTTTCTATCGAAACTAAGAATATTCAAAACAGACTTTTGGTATTGTTGAAAAAAAAGTATATTTACACACAATAATAGATTTAGCACAATAATAAATTACATATATACGTTTGGTATATATTTTCAATTGTCGGATATGAATATTGCAAAGTTACATATATACGTATTACATATAGTTTTAGCACAATAATACATTAACATATATACATTTAAACTTAGCATAATATACAGTGAACGCTTCCCTATAAAATAACACTTCATGTAAGAGAAAAAAATACTCATTATTCAAAAAGACAATTCAATTCTGATCCAAAACAAGAAAAAAAAAAAATAGAAACACGGAACTATCGCAACACCGATATGAAATTAACCTTGATCCACATATTATCATCCATGACATCTGTTCTAAAAAAAAAGACACACGGAACTACCTCAACGTTCATGTACAACCGTCGATCATTGTTGGTCGCTGCAGGAACACGGGAATGATGGATTGTGATTCTCCACAAGGACTTGAAATTGGGTGTTTGGGGTATATGTTTTTTTCATTACTACCAAAGAGTCTACCATTTCATTCTATTTATTAGTGGCGGGCCCACACATATGACAAGTTACAAAAAAAATTTTGGGTAACCGAAAAAAAGCAGCCCTCTTTAATGCAAAATAATAATGAAAAAGTTTTAATTCAAGTAATCAATTTTGTTTTGCCATGATAACTACAAATTTGATTTCATTAACATGCCACTAATTAAAAAAATTGTTTTTTTTTTGGTTGAGTTTTCGGAGCAAAGAAGCCCAATTGCCACACATGACAAAACCAAGAAAAGCAAAAAGTTCAACAAAAGAAGGCATTATAATCGAGGTTTGACCCACCATCAGGGTGGAAAATTGAAGGAAATAAATTTTGTTGAGAAGAACAATCTCGGGTTGCCCAACACATATCCAATTGAACACAAATTTTGATCTCCTTCCTCATACTAAAATCTCCACTCTGCCCTCTGTACAACCGTTGTGAAACCGCAGAAGAAGATGGATTCATTGTCGTCAGAGGTACGTCTGTAACACCCAGCTATTTCATGAAAATCAGAGTACGCGTTTTCGCAAAATCTTTGAATAAAAATATTTAATTTGCGAAATATTGATTCAGAGTGTTACCGTAAAAACATGACTTCTCTTGAAAACCGTTATTTAAAGAAAATAAAACGGTTTAGCGTAATATGAACACCGATTATAAATCGGGTCTGAGTTTGACAAAACAGTAATAAATAGCGGAAAGCATAGCGTGGCCAAAACATGATTAACATATTTACAAAACTTCTGAACCGAACGCCCGCTCACTCCTCGACTCCGACCCTGTGACCTGAAAAACATGAAATAAGTGGGGCGTGAGCACTAAGCCACTGTGCTCCGCAGAAACTCATACTGAAGTAAACAGTGAAAATAATTGCAATATCATGATCCTCGCATATACATAACCTGAACATGAAACCGGTAATAAACATGAACCTGATAATCATCACATGAACATGACCGTTACCTCATCTGCCAGCATAAAAATGCCGGACACCATGTGCACACTCTAGTGGGCAGACTAGGGCCACTAGAACCCAGAATGGACCGGCGACCATTCCGAGCGGATACATGACATGAAATACATACCTCAAACATGTTAGAGTAATTATAATCAATGTAATACCCAGTCTGAGTCCCCACCTGATCCGTGAAAATGAAAAGGCAGTGCTGATACTCGTGTCCTGATCAAACTGAAATATAATATAAACAATTACTAAATACTATGCTCAAACTGATAAAATTAACTGTTTAATATGTTAAGATGCTCTACTAGACTTGACATGATATTTGGATTTTTAACCGGTACAACCGGAACTTATCTGACATGAACTAATCGGACGTGAATTTACTGAACTGACCCAGACCCAGAATTTTTAACTGAAAATGGGACCTGAACATGAACCGGGACTTAAAACATCATAATATAACATGGACCGGTCTGAGCCGGTCTGAACCGGTCTGAATCGATCTGGTTGGACCGCCGGTCTGCCGTGGCCGGGCGGTCGACCGCTGACTCGGCCAGCGGGCCTGCTGAGTCTACGTGCGCATGCGCTGCCTGGACTGGCTGCGGGCACTGTGTTGGGTTCTGTTAGTAACGTCAAACAACATGCACAATATTGAACTTTATCGAAATAAATCCTAACGCAGCGG
>CACSLK010027831.1:4707332-4723601 GCA_902706635.1 Striga hermonthica | reverse complement strand
GCTACCAAATAACTATTGCTTGGCTTGCACACCAAGCAAATCTAGAATGCTCTCTAACTTCCCACATATGCAAAAACTCGCGGCCGCCTCACTTTCTTTCGTCCAACGCGTAGCACGCGTCATCCGTGCGCCGCCCCTCGTGCTCTCCTAGTCCTTCGGCAATTAGGCTTCGCGCGCGCCCTTCACACGCGCACGTCATTGCGCGCGCTTCGCTCGTGTCGTCCGTCCCGCGTGCGTGTCCTTCACCTCTCAGCACTCCTACGCCCATTAGGATTGGGTCGCCCGCGCTTGCCCCGTACTCGCGCGCCATCGCGCGCCTACCGTCACTGCCGCTCAGCTGCCGCGTGTCCTCGCCACCTGCGCGAGTGCCTCGCACGCCCAATCCTTCCGCACTAATCTCGTGCCTGCCTGCCCACTTGCGCGTGTCCCAGCCATTGCCTCGGCCCGCATCGCCTACGGCGCCCCCGCGTACACCCTCGCACTCGTCCATCTTGCGCCCGCGTACTCCCCGCCAAACCCGCGTGCGCGGTTCGCTCGCCCACTCGTGTGCATCAGGTGCCGATGCACACCTTTTGCCCTTTAGCCCTTTACTAGACTCGTCGGTCTCTAACTCCACTTCCGTATCACGCGTGTGCGTGTTCCAGTGCCGCTGGCAGCCAGCCAGTCAGCCCCCAGCGCCGCGGCCAGGCCGAACAGCGCCAGCGTGCGCAGCCTCGGCAGGCTATTGGCCGAGCCAATACCGACTGCCCGGTTCAGCCGACCGGCAGTCCGGTCCAGACCGGTTCAGACCGGCTGGACCGGTTCAGTCCCATTTTTACCAGTTCGGTTCGTAAGTTATGGTTTCAGCCCGGTTCATGATTTTAATGACATTTTCAGTTAATATTCTAGGTTCAGTTCAGTCCAGTAAGTTCATGTCCGATCAGTTCATGTCAGATCAGTTCCGGTTATTCCGGTTAAGTCTAAATATCATGTCAGGTTCAGTAGAGCATCTTAACATAATTAATCAGTTAAGTTAACAGTCTGAGCATAGTCATTAGTAATTGTTTATATTATATTTCAGTTTGATCATGTCACGGGTATCAGCACTACCTTCAGTTTCACGGATCAGGTGGGGAAACAGACTAAGTACTACATTGATTATAATTACGGTACCATGTTTGAGGTATGTATTTCATGTCATGTATCCGCTCAGAATGGTCACCGGTCCATTCTGGGTTCTAGTGGCCCTAGTCTGCCCACTAGAGTGTGCACATGGTGTCCGGCATTAGTTTGTGCCGGCAGATGAGGTAACAGTCATGGTTCACGTTCACGTGATGATATCAGATTCATGTTCATGTTATTACCGGTTTCATGTTCAGGTTATGTATATACCAGGATCATGATTATGTTATTATTTTCAATGTTTACATTAGTATGAGTTTCCACGGAGCACAGTGTCATAGTGCTCATTTCCCACTGTTATCATGTTTTTCAGGTCAGGACGTTGGGCCGGGAGAGTGAGATGACGGAGGCTTCAGGACTTTCATGTTTTGACTGTGTATATATGTTATGACAATTTACGTTTCCGCTGATGATGATTTTGATGAACTTATGTTTTGACCGGACTTTTGAAAAAATTATGCTTTCAATAATCGTATGATTTTATTAAAAATTTAAATAACGGTTTTCCAAAATAAGTCACGTTTTACGGTAGCACCCCGAATCAGTTTTCGCAAAGTAAAAGATTTTATTTTTAAATAACTTTGCGAAATTTTCGCACTCTGATTTTACGATAAGGCGGGGTGTTACACCTAAGTCAGTACTCGTAAGTGAGAGAGAGTGTAGTAATGAATGAAGAGAGGATGAAAGATGAGATACATTGGCCCCCTTTTATAGCGGAAGTGTACTTTTGAGCCCCAAATTGGGCTTGGCCCATGCCATTATGCTTTATGTCTTAGCCCATTTGTGGACTTACTCTCCAATATATTTCTTCTAATCCAATAAAGCCAGTCTTGTATAATATCCTATATCATCTAGTCCCCCTACTCTGCCGAGTAAGCATAACTCGATCCAAGAGTAAAATATTTCTTCGGGTTGTTTCCTCTAACCTAGTACTGAGGTTATAATTTGAATAAATCCTCGACCACCAAATAATCACCAAAACTTCAAAATGAGCATCGAGAGACCGCAATGAGGTCGAGAATTGAATAACCGCTGATCAGGACGAAAACCGAAAGCCAAGAATCGAATGACAGTTGAGGTCAAAAATTGAAAGTCGAGAGACCACTGAGGTAGAAAACCAAAAACCAAGATGCCACTGAGGTAGCAAAACAAAAACCGAGATACCACTGAGGTTGAAAATCAAAAACCAGAAGACCACTGAAGTCGAAAACCAAGAATCGAGAAACCATTGAGGTCAAAAACCAAAAATCGAGTAATCACCGATGAGGTCGAAAACCAAGAATCGAGAAACCATTAAGGTCGAAAACCGAAAACCGAGAGACCATTGAAGTCGAAAACCAAGTAATCGTCGATGAGGTCGAAAGCCGAAAACCAAAAACCGAATGACCACTGAGGTTGAAAACTGAAAACCTAGATACCACTGAGGTCGAAAACTAAAAATAGAGATACCTGCCTCTAAAGTCGAAAATCGAAAACTAATTGACCACTAAGGTCGAAAACCAAGTAATCGTCAACGAGATCGAAAGGCGAGAATCGAATGACCACTAAGGTCAAATACTGAGTGACCATCGACGAGGTCGAAAGTCGAGAACCGAATAACCACTGAGGTCGAATACCAAGTGGCCGCCAATGACGTTGAAATCCAAAAACCAAAAACCGAATGACCACTGAGGTCGAAAACTAAAAACCGAGATACCTGCCTCTGAAGTCAAAAATCAAAAACTAATTGACCACTGAGGTCGAAAACCAGGTAACCGCCAACAAGGTCGAAAGGCGAGAATTGAATGACCACTCCTCGAAGTCTTGAATTTGAAAATTTGAACTTTCGTTTGTTGTGTTTCGATCACCAGGTTTGAGCTCTCTTAGACCACCTCCTCGTCCTGTTGGTGTTATATACTTAAGCTTTGCTTTAGTGGATATTACACTTGTTATTTCTTGATGAATGAGAATTATGTTTGGTTAAATAAGTTCCACGTTCTGTTGTTTTGCATGTAGATAAGTGGGTCGTCATCGGGCGTACCGAAGATCACTATATCAGTTACTTGCGAAACAAGAATCATTGGTTCACAACCTAGATGGAATTGAACAACCCATTGGAACGGTTGTAGTGTCAACCGTACGGTTTGTCTTGACCGATTAGTTGCACTAGTACATTTATGTATTGAACAGGATCATAGAGAGGGATGTTCGTTTTATACTGATTGTCGTAAATGAACTAGGCCTCAGTTAATTATTGCGTGCTCTTAACCCGTAAGATATTAAATAGGCATGTGCACATAATTGTTGTTGCTTTGATTCTTTGGGTGAGATCCAAGCCGGGTCGACATACTTAATGAATTGGGTAATGACATTATGTGTTCGATGTGCTATTAGGATATTTACGGTCACCATGTGCGTTAGTATGATGATGTCCCCGACGTGAGTTCATGAAGGAATATTATGCTAAACCCTGCAGGTGGATTTATTCGGCATAATATGAATGATATGAGCGAGCGCTAGCTTCGGTAATATAAATATTAATTAATTCTTGATTATTAGTGATCGAATTAATTAATGGACATTATATCTTAAACATGGGGAGGTAAATCGGATAATTATAATAAGGAGTCTCAAATGTAATTTGGGATAGGTGAGGGGAGTGCAATAATATTATTGTGGTAGACTTTAATATTATTAATATATTAATTGTGGGGTTGCTCCACAGTATTAATATATTAGAAGCCCTTATCCTATTCTCCTTAGGGTCCCTACTGTAGCTCTATATATATACAACATTAGGGTCATTGAAGAAGAGAACAAAATCCCATAACTTGGGAAGTCGTCCGCCCCCTCTCTCTCTCTTCCAAGGAGTAGTTCTATTTCTTGTGCTCCACTGATACAAGATCTAGATAGCTGTTTGAGAATACAGTAAAAGATCTTAAGGCATATACGGGATTCCAATCATATCTATCATACATTCAAACCGGAGACCAAAACCAACAAGTGACCATACCACGGCGACCAGGACGACGAGACGAAGAGATCGCCGTCGAGATCGCCGCCAGCCACCTCCGCACGCGCCGCCACGCGCCGCCGGAAGGGAGCAGCTGCCAGAGCTGACTCGCGCGCGTGAGAGCGCGTGGATCGTTCGTTTTCCGATCGGTCAACGCCGTTGACTTCGCCGTGACGCCAGCTTTCTGGATTGGTCAAGTTTGTTCGATTCCGAGAAGATTTGATTTGCGGTCAACTGTTCGGGCCAGCCAGATCTACATAAATTTTGAGCAGTAAGTTTTCTTCATCAAACCTTTGGATCCGTTGCGCATAGGTTTATGTTGAATGTTTGTCCGTGATTTGTGCATATCGAGATCCTCATCTGTCCCAACAATTGGTATCAGAGCTTGAGGTTAATCCGTTATGTACAAGATCCGGATTAAACTGCTTATATTGTCTATGTGTGCTCAAGCGCAACCATATATATTGGATTATATGCATAACTTGGTTTTGCAGGAAGTAGTTAATCCACTATTATGGCCACCCTTTTATGTGCTTGTGCTTAATTGATGGTTGGTTGTATGGTTTTAAATTTGTTTTTTAAAGCCTCGGGATTGTCGAGGAATTATGGATGAATGCTTGTATTAATTGCCCGGGGGTTGACCGGATAGTTTAATTAATTAGTAGAAGGCATGTACATCCACTCGTTGGATCTAGGATCGATTTATGTAATTTTGTAAATTATATTTTTCGAATTGTGATCGACCGTTGGAGACTGGGCCTTCACAAAGATCCAAAGAGACTCGACAAAGCAAGGAAGAAACTGGAGCCGGGAGCCAAAGCAGGCCGGCGCGGCCGCGGCTTCTACTGGTGGAGGTTTTGTGGAACTTGCAGTACAAGTCAACCGAGATTCTACTGCAGTGGGAGTTCCAGTTGGTTTAGGACAGAAATCCTAATCCAAGGAGAATAAATATTTAATTGGCCATAATAGTGGATATTTATTTATGGCATTAATTATTTATTTGTTTATTTATGCATGAGAATAATTGTTGCCTTGTGTGCATAGAATTATTTAGAATTGTATGGATATAAATATTAAAAATCCTCATTTAAAAAAAAAATACTAAGTTGAGAAGGATATTTAAAATTAAGATAAAATTTAAATTCCTAAGGCCTCCATTTCTAATTCGTTGGTAAATCATTTAATTAATAGTGTGGGCTTCCCCGAGGATGACATTACTTGAAAATTAATTGAAGGATAATTATCAGAACGAATTTCTAAATTTAGACGGTTAGAGGAAATCGAATGAGAGCGTACGGGTCACCCTGAGGTGAACTTATAATCGATTTTGACGACCTTAGGACCGAGAAATGGGATTCACTTAGAATGCGATTCATTTCATAACCCCCCGAGGGGTCCCTGATTTTTATTGCATGGCCAAACAGTGACCGACTATTAATTTCGTTCGTCATGAAATTGGTTTTGACTAATGGAAATTAATGGGTTCTGGAAAAACCCTTCTTTAAAGGAACGAAGAATTAGTAGAGTTGCCCGAGCATCATACTAAATTCTCAAGGTTTAAAGATGTCGGTGAATTTAAGTTAGTATTGTTTTGAGGATGTCAATATTAACAATTAAATTCAAAGTGTTTAATCAGTAAAATATTTTCGTAATTCTCAGGTTTATTCATCATGTCGTTCAATCCGTTGTCTGTTATCCTAAAAGAAAATCAACTCACCGGTCCTAATTACATTGATTGAAAAAGGAACTTAGACATAGTGCTGACTGTTGAAAGCTATAAGTATGTGCTAACTGAGGCTTGTCCTGATGTGCCGGCTGATAATGCCCCAGATGAGGAGAAACAGGAGTATGCTCGGTGGAAGAAGGCAGATGAGATGGCGAAGTGTTACATTCTGGCTTCTATGTCAAATGTCCTTCAACATCAGCATCAGTCAATGGCCACTGCTGCAGATATGCTTCTGAACCTCAAGGAACTGTTTGGGCATCAGTCGAGGGCTGCAAGACAAGAGGCTTTAAGTGCTCTGATGAACACGCGCATGGTAGAGGGTACACCCGTAAGGGAGCATGCTCTCAAGGTCATGGCGCAGCTGAATGAGCTAGAGGTTCTTGGAGGTTTTATTGACGGGGAAACCCAGGTCGATATCATGCTCCAATCTCTGGCGAAGAGTTTTGATCAGTTCCGGTTAAACTATAACATGCACAAGATGCATATGGCTCTTCCAGAACTGTTGTCAGAACTCCAGTCGGCTGAGGCCTTGTTCACTCAGAAATCAGTTGTGATGGTTGCCGAGCAAGCCGAACCTTCCAGGCCTCACAAAGGCAGGAAGAGGAAGAATGCTGCAGGAAAGGCAAAGGCACAGAGCACCCAGTTAGTGCCTCAACAGGCTGTGGCAAAGAAGCCGAAAGGTAGATGCCACAAATGCAATAAGTCAGGGTACTGGAAGGTCGATTGTCCTTTCCTCAAGAAGGGAAAATAAGGTAACTCTCATACTTTCGTCGTAGAAACATGTTTAGCGGTTGTATCTACCAGTACCTGGTGTGTAGATACTGGAGCCACTGATCATGTCTGCAATTCTTTGCAGGGGTTCCAGGAAACCAGGCGGCTTAGGGATGGAGAGATTACAGTCTACATGGGCAATGCTACGAAAGTAGTAGCAGTTGCAGTGGGAGTAGTTACTTTAGTATTTGATGCTAGTATTTTGGTTTTGAACAATTGTCTTTTTGTTCCAAGTTTAGGAAGAATTTAATTTCAGTTTCTAAACTCGTTTTGAATGGTTATTCAGTTTCGTTTAATAACTCATTTGTTATTCGTTATGGTAATCATTTGATTTGTTCTGGTTCAATGGTTGGCAATTTATATGTTCTGAAACCAAAGTCTCCCACACTGCAACAAAATGAATCGAATAATGTCTCGACTAAAAATAATAAGAGAAAAGTGTCTTCGATGAATCAAGCATATCTTTGGCACCTTAGGCTTGGGCACATCAACCTTAGGAGGATTCAAAGGTTGGTATCTACTGGGCATCTTGGTCCAGTAGAAGATCATTACCAGACTTGCGAGTCCTGCCTAGAAGGTAAGATGACCAAGAGGCCGTTTTCGGCAAAGGGGCGAAGGAGCCAAGAAGTGCTAGGATTGATTCATTCTGATTTGTGTGGTCCTATGTCGATCCAAGCTAGAGGAGGCTATGAGTATTTCGTCACTTTTATTGATGATTATTCTAGATATGGGTACATTTACTTGTTGCACCGCAAGTCCGAATGATTTGAAAAATTCAAGGAGTATAGGACAGTTGTGGAGAAACAACAAGGTAAAAGTATCAAGTGTCTTCGATTTGATCGAGGAGGCGAATACCTCTTTGGAGAGTTTAGGACATACCTATCAGAAGCAGGGATTGAATCCCAACTGACTGATACAAGATCTAGATAGCTGTTTGAGAATACAGTAGAAGATCTTAAGGTATATACGAGATTCCAATCAGATCTATCATACATTCAAACCGGAGACCAAAACCAACAAGTGACCATACCACGACGACCAGGACGACGAGACGAAGAGATCGCCGTCGAGATCGCCGCCAGCCGCCGCCGCACGCACCGCCACGTGCCGCCGGAAGGGAGCAGCTGCCAGAGCTTACTCGCGTGCGTGAGAGCGCGTGGATCGTCCGTTTTCCGATCGGTCAATGCCGTTGACTTCGCCATGACGCCAACTTTCTGGATTGGTCAAGTTTGTTCGATTCCGAGAAGATTTGATTTGCGGTCAACTGTTCGGGCCAGCCAGATCTACATAAATTTTGAGCAGTAAGTTTTCTTCATCAAACCTTTAGATCCGCTGCGCATAGGTTTATGTTGAATGTTTGTCCGTGATTTGTGCATATCGAGATCCTCATATGTCCCAACACGTCCTACCGCCCCTTAGTTTAAAATTTAAAATTCAACCATGCTATCTATCCTCTCGAAAATCAAATGTCCTGACGCCACCATCATCTCCAAAGACCGAATTCGACAAAACCAAAATCAAATAAAGATCATCGACCTGTCCCCGAGGTCCGTAAATAAACTCACTGAGTTGCTCGAAATGAACTCCCCCGACCTGCCACTGAGGTCGAGAAATAAATTCAACAAAACCAAATCAAATAAATATCATCAACCTGCTCGAGTTATCCATAATAAGCTTGATCGACTTGCCAACGAGGTTAAAAGCACAAATACCACAAACCAAATCCAACAAAACCATTAACCTGCACAAGTTATCCATAGTAAACTCCATCGACCGGCCATTGGGATTGAAAACACAAATACAACATAACCAAACCTAACCAGACGAAATAAAATAATTAACCTACTCGATTTATCTATAATAAGCTCTATCGACCTACCACTGGGATCAAAAGCACAAATACAGCAGAGCCAAACCGAATGAAACCATCACCCTGTTCGAGCTATATCTATAATAAGCTTGGTCGACTTGCCACTGAGGTTAAAATCACAAATACACACAACTAAATCAACTAAAGTCATTAACCCGCTCGAGATATCCGTAATAAGCTTGATCGACCTGCCAATGAGATCAAAAGCACAAATTCCACAAAAGCAAACCAAATAAAACTATTAACCTGCTCGAGCTATCCGTAATAAGCTTGATCGACCTGCCACTGAGATCAAAAGTACAAATTTTAGAAAACCAAACCAAATAAAACCATTAACCTGCTCGAGCTATCCATAATAAGCTTGATCGACCTGCCACTGAGATCAAAAGCACAAATTCCACAAAACCAAACCAAATAAAACCATTAACCTGCTCAAGCTATCCGTAATGGACTTCATCGACCTCCGAGGTCTCCAATAGGCTCAATGTCTTCACAACCCGACACTAGAATCGACCACGTTGCCTACCCCTATCGCGAGATATACCAAAAACAAGTGGATTTGGTCTTGACACTTGCCCACCCCTATCGCGGGGTGTTCTAAACAAGCAACCACTCGCCCACCCCTATCGCGGGATCAGGGATGTTCCAGATGAGGAACTTTGGTCTTGACACTTGCTCACCCCAAGGGATGTTCGAAACATGGCGGTCGTCCAGCCCGGAGGCATAGACTTTTTCGACCACCTACCCACCCAAGGAATGTTCCAAACAAGCGACCCTTCACCCACTCTATCGTGGGATCAAGGATGTTCCAAATGAGGGACTTTGGTCTTGACACTTGCCCACCCCAAGGGATGTTCGAAACATGGCGGTCGTCAAGCCCGGAGGCATAGACTTTTTCGACTACCTGCCCACCCCAAGGGATGTTCCAAACAAGCGACCCTTCGCTCACCCCTATCGCGGGATCAGGGATGTTCCAAACAAGGGACTTTGGTCTTGACACTTGCCCACCCCAAGGGATGTTCCAAACATGGCAGTCGTCCAGCCCAGCAGCGTAGACTTTTTTCGACCACCTGCCCACCCCAAGAGATGTTCCAAACAAGCGACCCTTCGCCCACCCCTATCGTGGGATCAGGGATGTTCCAAACGAGGGACTTTGGTCTTGAAACTTTCCCACCCCAAGGAATGTTCCAAACATGGCGGTCGTCCAGCCCGGAGGCGTAGACTTTTTCGACCACCTGCCCACTCCAATAAATGTTCCAAACAAGCGACCCTTCGCCCACCCCTATCGTGGGATCAAGGATGTTCCAAACGAGGAACTTTGGTCTTGAAACTTGACCACCCAAGGGATGCTCCAAACATGGCGGTCGTCCAGCCCGAAGGCGTAGACTTTTTTTGACCACCTGCCCACCCCAAGGGATGTTCTACACAAGCGACCATCGCCCACCCCTATCGTGGGCTCAAGGATGTTCTAAATGAGGGACTTTTTTCTTCACTCGAAAGACCTGCCACTGAGGTCAAAGAGAAAACACGCCAAACACGAGATAGGAAAATAATCGATCATTTTCGTTAGTGTCACCAAATGCATAATTACGTCGAACGAGATAATAACAAAGAATATAAAGTCGACTTCCCTTTCCTGAACATGATGACCTGCGTTGTCGTTTACTCTCTGCTTTTCCACTCCTCATCGTAACTAATATCCAGTCCACCTACTCGTGTATTTTCCTCAGCAAAAATTCCAAAAACACCATTAGTCGTATTTTACCCATATCCTCCAATTTGCATTTCCGATAGCAACAATCACAAGAGATGAATAAATCAAAGTAATCAAATCGGTCCACGTGTTTTTGTTCCACACCTCAATCTACAAACAAGCCTTTTTACCACGATATAAGATCACGTAAAGTCCCACTCAAAGACAAAGTCGAGCAGAATTTCCACAAAATCATGAATTCAACAAACTGCTATAACAAGCCATACTCCTCAGATACGAACAATCATTAAGCAATTTCACCAAACAAAAATTCAAATGAATTGCTCCAAATACCAAGCTCCACGCAAAAGACACAAGAGATCAAATACAAACATCACAATCTCCTCGAACAAATCGAATAATATCCACGAATAAATCACATAATATCTCCTCGACCAAATCAAATAATATCCAGGAATAAATCATATAATTCTCCACGAATAAACCAAATAATGTATCCTAGACCAAATCAAATAATATCCACGAATAAGTCATATAATTTTCCACGAATAAATCATACAATTCTTCACGAATAAACCAAATAATGTCTCCTCGACCAAATAAAATAATATCCACAAATAATACCCACGAATAAATCATACAATTCTCCTTGAATAAACCAAATAATGTCTCCTCGACCAAATCAAATAATATCCACGAATATATCATATAATTTCCACGAATAAATCATACAATTCTCCACGAATAAACCAAATAATGTCTCCTCGACCAAATCAAATATATCCACGAGTAAATCATATAATTCTCCATTATTACCAATTTAAAAATCACCAAGCCCAAAATTTAAATCCACTTTGTACCTTCATCATGAGAATTCTACTTAAATTTACCCCCCGTCCGCGTTGTATAATTTTGAATTGGTCTTGTGCTCGAACCGGGGCTGTTGGACCATTTGGGCTTGAGTTAGAGGAGGTTAGGACACAAAACAAGCCACCTATGGGCTATTGGGCCACGTTGGGGGAGATTTCACACTTAATGGGCCTGCTGGGAGAGGTTGGGTGCTTAACGGGCCGCGATGGGATCGCTGGGTCGAGGCATTGGGCCTGGTAGAGGCTGGGAGGAAGCAGGCCACACGCTGGGCCTTATGCGGGCTGGGAAGGGGCCCTCGCGGGCTGAGAGTAGGCGGAGTTGCGGGCTGGGCGTGGGCTGGAGGGCGGGCCATGCGCGGGCTCGAGCGAGCCAAGATTTGTATGTGCTTCGGGCTTCGCGGGCTGGGAATGGCCCGCGTTCTTCTCCTCTGCTTTTGCTTGGCTTTTCCATATTGGGCTGCGTAATATCTGGTTGGGCCGCGGCTGTGGAGTGGGCTCCTTTCCACCTGGACAGACTTGAGCCGATGAGAGCAAAACCTTGGGCCTCTTGCGCTTCAGGCTTCCGGGCTGCACACTGCGAACAGACCCGCCCCAAGCTGAGGTTTGAGTATACCAGCGATGGCTCGCCTGACAGATGTCGATGGAATACACCGCCGGCTCCGGCGAATAACACCGGACGAGGATGTGCCTCGGCAAGGGGATTTCGATGGTACATTCGGATTGAGGTGAGTCGCCAGAAATCGTCTGGAAATCAGAGAAGAAAACAGAAGTTGACCAAATTATTCTTACATCCAAGGATGTTGACCAGCAAATCGACAGCCTTCCTGATGAAATTTTTAATTGAAAATGTAAGGGTAGAACAAGCATGATGAGAGCTTCGTGATGGTGTAAGAATTTTTTAGATTGGATGACTTTGACCGGCGGGCGGCGGCGGCGGTTTCCGGTGAAGCTCGGTAGCTGGAAATTCGTCTCGTCAAGAGAATTCTTGTGGTACCTTCAGATTTTTCATAACCCTCAAGGATCGCCGGGAAAATGCATTTGAATGTCCAATTTTGACCAAACTTTTGGTAGATCTGGAAACTTTGACCGCAAAATTGACGGCCTTCCCGGAAGAATTTTTGAATGAAATTTTAAGGAGAGATTCATCTCGAGGAGATCTTCCCGATGGCGTAAATGATTTTTCGATTGGAGCATGTTTTCTGGCGGCCGGCGGCGGCCGATGGAGAAGAAGGAGATTTGCTGGAAAATTTTCGAGTTTTTCGGTTGAAACACCATTTGACTTTTCGAACGGGTCCCATAGACGGCGCCAATAATAGTGAAATAGGATTCACCCGGACTCCTTCAAATCGAACAGCCTCTGTACCTGCAGAAGCCAACGCAGGGAGAGGTCCCGAGTCGGGTCTCCGATGCCTAAGTCAGTACTCGTAAGTAAGAGAGAGTGTAGTAATGAATGAAGAGAGGATGAGTGAATGAGATACCTTGACCCCCTTTTATAGAGGGAGTGTACCTTTTAACCCTCAAATTGGGCTTGGCCCATGCCATTATGCTTTATGTCTTAGCCTATTTGTGGACTTATTCTCCAATATATTTCTTCTAATCCAATAAAGCCAGTCTAGTATAATATCTCATCTAATCCAATAAAGCCAGTCTAGTATAATATCCTATATCAGCTTTGACTCATAATGATGATGTTGATATTCAATGAAATAGTTAAAAGAAATAATCACTCATGAGTAAGTGACAATTTATTATTAATCTAAAATGCTTATGTGAGAAGCAATTATTTCGACAAAATTGCAAACACCACACGAAGGTAGATACGAAACTCCGTTTGAGTTATAAAAAAAAAGCAAAAGTATTCTTATCTATATCTTAAAATGTGAGAGTGTTTGGGCATGGAAAGAACCACACGAAGGTAGATACGAAACTCCTTTTGAGTTAAAAAAAGAGCAAAAACATTTGTACCTATACCTTGAAATGTGGGGGTGTTTATGCCTAGGTGGAAATGTCTAATTAATGATATGAAAACTTTGTTGAAATAATTTTGTTGAATGATTTCAAATACATTGAATAAGAAAATGAGTCTATGAAGGTTCTTCTGACTCTTTGTGATTGTAAGTCTTATGTAGACAACATGATGATCTTGGAATATACTCATGATGTATTCATGAATACCAAGAAGATAAACTTTGACATATAAAGTTTGTGAAATTCCGATGTAATTTTGGAGATTAAGTTTCTAAGAGATCGGAAGTAATTATTTGACACAATTATCATTACGTCAAATTTATGTTGAAGAGGTTCAATGAGTTCGACAAAACCTCAAGCTAAAGTGAATGTCAAATTGACTCTACACTTAACTAATAATTCGAGAATAATTAGTTTTTCTGAAAAAGTATGTGGAATAATTGGAGGCTTGAGGTGCTTGTCGGATAGTACTTGCCCCAATGTTGCATTTTAGTGAGCAAACTAAGATGTTCACGAGTAACTCGAGCGATGAATTTTAATCACGTAGAATTAAGTATTGGACATCAAAAACTCTAAGGCTAAAAGTGACTAAGTTTTCACTTTAGGTGGGTAGAGTAGTGTCATGAAAATAATCTAAGTATAAAACTAGATCCACAATGAAGTTCAAGTTTATAAATTTGGACAAAAGGTGTGGAAGAAGCTAATGACTTAGAAATTTTCTAAAAGATAATCCTAGGTGGAATAAATTGTGCTCCTAGTGATGATTATTTTATCAATAAGAAATTGAAAGAGTACAAAGTAGTTTATACAATAGTAAGTCTAGACATAGACGTCGGAGACTTAATTTCATAAGAAAATTATCCCGTGTGGGGGTTATATCGGTTGACTATGTAAAGTCAAAGATTAACCTAACGGATCTGTTTACATAAAGCATGAAACGAGATAAATTGTACAAACTGGTTAGAAGAATGAGCTTAATAAAAATCCACAACAAACGAACGGTCTTAGCGGTAACCCAACCATGAGAATCGGAGATCCCAAAACCTTGGTTCAATGGGAAAACAAAGTTTTGACAGTTCAGTGAAACACTTGAAATATTTATGCTCATTTCTAGAACCGTCAAGTGTTAAAATCTGCCTAAGTGGTGAGGGTAAGTTGATGACTTTTAATGATTCCTATACCTATGGGTGGAGTAAGGCAAGATACTCTTTATAGAATAATCACCTTTGTAAGTGAGAAGTAAATTGGCCTCTTCAACGAACACTTACTAAACCGAGATATGGTCCAAGGCCGAATGGACACAACGTGAGAACAAGAATTTGTTAGAGCTGTTGTTGTGTGAGTACTATTGTCTTGGTGCACACAAACATCCAGTAAGTTCAAAGCATCACGCTACTAACTGGCTAGTGTATCCGATAGTATTTCACTAGGGAAGATTCAACGCCACAAGCTATCTACCCTGATGCAATGACGGTTCGTCGGGACTCTCAAGTATTGCATACATGCATTAATTTCATTCATGTGGGGGATTGTAAGAAAAATTTGTTTTGTACCGATTTTTCGGTTCCATTTTTTGTAAGTAGAAGACTTAGGAAATTCTCAAAACCATTTGAAGGTTGAATGAGAAATTAATTCTAAGTTGTATATGTGGGAAATGTAAAGTTGAAGCAATGAGTTTAAGTAACTCAAATTATTGGATTCGTAAAACATTATGTTTTGTTAAATGTTTGGACTTCGTAAAACATTATGTTTTGTTAAATGTTTGGACAAATTAAGTGAGCCATAATTATGCATTATGTATGCTAGAATTGTAGAAGGGCTCATTGAGTACAAGTAGAAAAAAACTGAACTTGATTCCGAGTCCGTATGAGCTCGTACGAGCCCGCAGCGCACGGGCGCGCAACTGGCTACGGAAATCAAAGGGTCGCAACCCTTGGTGACCATAAGGTATCTTTAGGCCACTAGATGCATCTGTTCTCGTTTGGACACATTCCAAAAGGTGTCTTTTGACACTTAAACCTCTTAGAGGTGTTCTCCAACATCTATAAATACCCACATACATGAAATCATACAAAATATCAAAATTAGAGATCTTGCATTATTTTTCAAAGATCACATAGCATATTGTGTTCTTTGATTTTTTTTATTGAGTCTTGAGAGTTCCAAACAATAGTAGTGTTCGCCGAAGGATTGTATATTTGAAGTACTGCTATATACAAGTTGAAAGTCGTTGTATCTTGGAGGCGTTTGCCATTAACCGTAGGTATTTTACGGGGCAATTTCGTCTTAAGAAGAACGTAATTATTACGTGCCTTGACTTTGATTTTTATTTGTTTTCTTCATTCTCCTTAAGTCATTCTTTTGATATTCACAAACCACATAAACTACAAAAAAAAAATGTGAGTATACTTACAACAGTACCAATCCGTCTACATCTGTTGAAAATTAGTATAATGTGATAATGTTTATGTAACCTTACAAACGCTATGAAATAATACGAATTAAAAAATCTCAATATAGATTAATTTTTTCAAGTATTGTCTAGTTTTTAGAAAGAATACTTAATATTTTTATTTATTAATTTGATTTTGACAACCCATAAATATAAAATCTATATATTCATATCATTAATATTTTAATAATAAGTATGTCAATTTAAAGCATGATAAAACAAAATTTGGCATTAAAGTTTGTGAAAATTAAAATTTGCTCCCACTTATTTTATGGCCTAATACTGTTTAAAAAATATCGTACAATTTTATTGCATCTCATGTATCATGGATTAACTAAAATATTATTTTGTACATTTTTTGTTATGTTGTCCGATTAAATAATCATTATATGTAACTAAAACTGTATTTTGCAATATTAAACTCAAGCATAAACTTGTCATTTGCAACAAAACATTAGAAATTGTTGAAGAATTGTATATTAGCTATATTTATCTTTTATAATTTATTAAAAAACAAACTAATACATCATTAGGAAAGAATGGTAATACATATATATATTTATATATTAATACAATCTATTTTTTTTTACACGAAACGATAGAGAAATTATTAAAACTCAGAACGAGCAAAGTAATATACATGCCAAACCCGAAAATAAAACTGAGAGGACTCACTTAATAGCGGCCTAGAACCTCAACACCAAACAAGAAACAACAACAACAACAACAACAACAAAAAAAAAAAA
>CACSLK010027831.1:4693531-4707313 GCA_902706635.1 Striga hermonthica | reverse complement strand
AAAAAAAAAAAAACACACTCCACTACCTAAAGGCCTAGTGGTGAGAAAAAAAAAATAAAACCAGAAGACTACTACCTCTTATACAACAACCAACTAAAAAGGAAATAAAATGGGACATAGCATTACTTTAGTTGAACAAAATCCTGTCGATCTTGATGTGCAACTTTGACTGTGATATGGATTGGAAGGAGAATATCTTGAAAGAGGCTGAGATTGTGAGTCTTCCAGAGCCACCAGATGATGTATGTAGTAAGTTGACTTCGTGCCTCTGAAGTCTCTGATTTGCCAACAGAACAAATATAATGCCACCAGCAACTGAAAGTAGAATCCTGATTAGGCTGCATATTCCAAGTAACTGGAGAAATGGTCCACAAGCTGACTACTCTAGTGCAATGAAATAAGACTTGGTTTACAGTTTCAGGTCCATCTCCACAAATGCTGCAAATGACATCAATGTGCATACCTCTCTTTTCAGGTTAGTTTTAACTGGTAAAGCTCCAGTGAGACATTTCCAAATGATGATTCTAACCTTATTCACCACCTTCAGTTTCCAAAGTCTCTGCCTGATCTAGGAAGATCTTTAGCCTATCATAGAACTACTGCCACAGACATCCAAGGAAAATAGCTTTTTCTTAGACAGAAAATAGTAAGTACTTGAAATTGATGTAAGTGCTGAAGATTGGCAGTAAATCGATGAACCTTCTGATGTTCGCAGAATCCAGAAATTTACGGAAGTATTTAAGGGAAGTTTATTTTTGGTATGAATAAGTCTTAATTTTAATTAAGTCCAAAGGACTAATTATTTATTTTATTATTTTGGCTGGACTTTGGGATTGAGGGAGAGATGCACTTTCCATAATCGACGAAGAAGAAAAAGTTCAAGAGATTTTCATTCCTTATCTGCGTTTGTCTTGGATGAGAAGACTTTCCAAAGGGTGCTGTAGATAAAAGGATGACTAGACCAGAGTTGAGGACGACTTTTTAATCTTAATTTTTTGAGTTAGATATTTTTTTTTCCTTGAGTGAAAAGGGTGATATTCAGAACTCGTTGTAAAAGAACTTTCGGAGGTTCGTTCTTATAGTTTCGAGGGATTCGAACTAGAAAATCCACAAGGGAGTTGTGGTCGGATAAGTAGTTGTGTGAATCATTATTCAAGTAGAGTGTAGAGGGAGTCTATACTGTAAACCCTTGGATGATGTATGAGTTGTTCACATTAATGAAAGAGATCTGAAGGGAGAGTGGGATGCTCTCCTGAAGGTACAATTTTTAGTGAAAAACTGCTTCCGCAGTTATTTAAATCTTCATTACTATCTGTCTATTCGATTTACGTGCAACTCTGGATACTTGGGGTTCAAGTATCAAATTTCAATTGGCACCAGAGCGGGTTTCATCTTCATTACGAAAGATCCTAGGACGTGTGTTACCCTCAAATCATGAATCAAAAAAGCGGATCGATGTCCAGGCCCCCACAATTGGACGGTTCGAACTACTCATATTGGATGTCTATGATGACAATCTTTCTGAGATCGCTTGGAAAAGGCGTGTGGGAAAGTGTTGAAAATGGCTGGGAGCATCCAGTCATGCAACAAGCACCAGATCAAGGTAAAGAAACAACGAAAGTCACGGTTTCTAAACCTAAGGACAACTGGACTGATGCTGAGAAGCTTCAAAAAGAAGCCAACTATCGTGCCTTATATGCGATTATGATGGCAGTTGATCAGACAAGACACAAGATGATAGTTCATTGCAAAAATGCAAAAGATGTTTGGAGGGTCTTACAACGTCAATTTGAAGGTCAACAGCTGTCAAAGCATCCAGACTTCAATGGGTAACTCTTGAATTTGATGAGATCAAAATGAGGGATGAAGAGACAATTGACGTATACTATGCCAGATTCTGTGATCTGGTAAATCAAAGCATGATGCTTGGAGAAGAAATCTGTGAGAAACATCAAGTACAAAATATTATGAGAACCGTCGTTCCCAGGTTTAGAGAGAAAATCACAGCTCTTGAAAGTTTCCAAAGAGTGGCATCGTTAGATGTTGATGAACTTCTTGGAGAGCTCAGAACTTTTGAAATCAACAACAATTATGACAAAGTGAAAAGTAAGGGCTTAGCTCTCAAAGCTGTTGTAGTCGAGGAAAGAGAAGAAAGCGATGACGATGAAGGTAAGTTGGCAGATGATACTGAGCTGAAAGAAGCACTAGCTTTAATCGCGCGAAACTATGGGAAGATGAGTCAAAGGCTGTACAAGAACAAATTTGATGGAAAAAAGGGGAACAATTTCAGCAAGAATGTGGTGCAGGACAAGAAAAGTAGTATGCCACTCTCAAAATCTGATTCACAATGAGTCGAGAAGGATCAATGTAGGGAGTGTCGAGGCTTTGGACACTTCCAGTATGAGTGTGCTAATCTTAAGAAGAAGAATAAGTCATTGAAGGCAACCTGGGAAGATTCAGATGAAGAAGGCACAGACGAACCTTCGTTACACACAAGCAACCTGGCAGTTCATACCTCAGTCAAGAAGTTCATGTGTCTCACCACTTCTCATGCTCCGACCAAGTTTGAAGAAAGTTTGAAAGAAACTGAAGCATCTGAGGATGAAGCAGATCAAAATGTGTGTGTAGATCCAGTTCACTTACTTGCTATGGAAAAATGTGCTCAAGCATCTAAAGCTCTACAGAAGCTTCAAAATGAAGTGTTTAGACTTTCAAGAGCAAACAGGGTGCTGAACGAACAAGCATTCGCCTCCACTGCTACTAAAGAGTGTGAACTGGATACTGCAAAGGCACGAACTTGCATCCTTGAGAGCAGTGTCAAACTTGCTAAACAAGACGGACTGGAGAAGGCTCAGACCATTGAATGCTTGAGGATCGAACCATTCTCTACTCAGAAACTTCTTGCCGAGCGGAACCAGGAAATCATACTACTGAAAAATGAAGCTGATCGGCTGATGAACGAACATGCTAGCATGGAAAGCAAACTGAAGGCAAATTCTGCTGAGTTGAACCGAACTGCAGAAGTTGTTTGAAAACTGAACAAGAGAAAAGTAGATCTGAATGAACTTCTTTCCTTGGAAAGACAACATGTTGATCTTATTGGAATAGGGTACACTGGTAGGGAAGACATTCCTGAGCCCTCAACTAGAACTTCAAACACAAAACATACTGGTCTTGATTTGGGGACAAACTTGGAGTTGGAGGCGTGAACCTCCATGGGAGACCTTCCAGAAACGTGTTTGACAGGTTTGTAAAAAGCACTATAAGTAAACCTCTATCTCTACAATCTCCCTTGAAGGTTCATTCTCCCATGCAGAAATCTGTTAATAAAACTCACCATAACTTTGTTTCTATCTGTCATTACTGTGGTGTAACTGGTGACATAAGACTCAAATGCTATAAAATTCAGCATGATCTTTGTACATGTAATGTTAGGGGTTGGAATCAGTCTGTCATTCCAGTGAAGGTCCATTCCAGGACTCTCTCAAATAACCGTACCAAAACTCATCAAGTGTGGGTTGCTAAGAAATCCTTCAACTGTTTTGCCTCTGTTCTGTCCCTCAGGACCTCCCTGAAAGGTAAGTGGTATCTGGACAGCGGCTGCTCTAGACACATGACTGGTGAACCTTCTTACTGGTTGAACATTCAACCCAGTTCAAATGGGGAAGTCACATTCGGTGACGGAGTGAACAATAAGGTTATTGGAGCTGGCTGTTTAAATTTGGGTGGAATACCTAAACTAACTGATGTGTTACTTGTTGATGAACTAAAGGCAAATCTTTTGAGTGTGAGTCAACTCTGTGATCAAGGCCTTAGTGTCAGTTTCTCATGTGATAAGTTTATGTGAAAGACAGTGAAGGTTCATGTGTACTTACAGGTTCTCGTTCAACGGATAACTGTTATCTTGTTGATTTTAATGAAAAATGCCTTTTCTCAAATGTGAAAGAACCTGAAATATGGCATCAACGCTTAGGGCAACATATTGGATACTCTCACCTTGTCAAATTGACCAATGCAGGTGTAGTCAGGGGTGTTCCAAAGATTGCTGTGAAGGACCATCCAATTTGTGACCCTTGTCAACTAGGTAAACAAACGAGGACATCCCACAAGTCACTGAACCATATTGCTTCTAAACAGATCCTAGAACTTCTTCACATGGATTTCATGGGTCCCATTCAAGTAGAAAGCTATCAAGGTAAAAAGTATATTTTTGTGTGCGTTGATGATTTCTCTCGATATACTTGGGTTGATTTTTTGCGTGAAAAGTCTGACACATTCTCTGCCTTTAAGTCACTTTGTTTGAAGGTTCAAACTGAGAAAGGTTTTCCCATAATAAGTATTCGAAGCGATCATGGAAGAGAGTTTGAAAACTCTGAGTTTGCTGAATTTTGTGATTCTCTGGGTATTAGTCACGAGTTCTCGGCTCCTAAAAATCCTCAGCAAAATGGAGTTGTTGAAAGGAAGAATCGCACTCTACAAGAAATGGCCAGAGTCATGTTGAACTCCAAAAACATTTCTTCCAGATGGTGGGCTGAGGCAATCAATACAACATGCTACCTCGTGAATCGTGTGTACCTTCGTCGAGGTATTGGTCTGCCTTCATATGAACTCTGGAAAGGTAAGAGCCCTAACCTCAGTCCCTTGCATTTTTTTGGGTGTAAATGTTAATAATGATCGTGTCCAACTTGGTAAGTTCGATGCAAAATCGGATATTGGATTCTTTCTTTGTTATTCTAACAATAGTCGAGCGTATCGTGTTTGCAACACAAGTACCTCCAGTGTGATTGAGTCGGTAAATGTAATCTTTGATGAAAAAAATTCTCAAGTTAATTCTTTTGTATCCTTTAATCAGTTTGAAAATGTTGAGGCATTGCAGGATACTCAGGGTGTTAAGAGTTCTGCAGACAAGGAGATAGCTGAACCTTCTGTTGGGGATGCTGAAACATCAACTGACTACATTGTCCCTGTGGCTCAAGAAGGTTCTGTGTCACTTAGGCTTGATCCACCATTAAGGATTCAGAAAGACCATCCATCCGAGCAATTCATTGGTGACATAAACAAGAGAGTAACCAGAAACTCGAAGACGTCAGTCAAAGAACTTATGGGTGTTTCTCATTATGACTGCTACACCTCACTCCTTGAACCCAAGAATGCTAAAGAGGCTCTGAAAGACGAGTGCTGGATCTTAGCCATGTAGGAGGAACTGGAGCAATTCACTAGAAACGATGTCTGGGAGTTAGTCCCTGAACCTTCTTCGGGAAATGTTATCGGAACCAAGTGGATCTTCAAGAACAAAACTGATGAGTTCGGGAATGTGACACGGAACAAGGCGAGACTAGTAGCTCAAGGCTACACTCAGAATCAAGAGATTGATTTTGATGAAACCTTCGCCCACGTTGCTAGACTTGAATCAGTACGCATATTTCTATCTATTGCATGTCTAATGAAGTTCATTGTTTATCAGATGGACGTGAAGTTTGCCTTTCTGAATGGGATATTACATGAAGAGGCTTACGTGAAGCAGCCAGAAGGGTTCAAAGATCGCAAGAATCCGAATCATGTCTACAGGCTTAAGAAAGCATTGTACGGATTAAAGCAAGCGCCTCGTGCATGGTATGAACGCCTTACCATGTACCTTCTAGAAAAAGAATTCAAGAGAGAAGGAGTAGGTCAGACATTCTTTGCTCTTCGAACGAATGAGGACCTATTGGCTGTTCAAATCTATGTCGACGACATCATCTTTGGATCAACATCCAAGAAGCTGGTCAATCACTTTGTGAAACTTATGTCGTCTGAATTCGAGATGAGTCTCATCGGTGAACTTTCGTACTTTCTTGGACTTCAGGTAAAGCAAGGTAAAGATGGTATTTTCTTGCATCAGGGTAAGTATGCAAAAAACCTTGTTAAAAAGTTTGGTCTTGAAACTGCTAAATGTCCTCAAACTCCCATGGGCACTCATGTGAAAGTGTCCAAAGATGATGAAGGTACATCTGTTGATCAAACTCTATACAGAAGTATGATTGGTAGTCTTTTATATCTCACTGCTAGTAGACCTGACATTTGCTTTAGTGTTGGATTCTGTGCCAGATATCAGGCTACCCCTAAGGAATCACATATGAAAGCAGTCAAGCATATCATAAAGTACATTGGAGGTACAACAGAGTATGGCCTATTCTACTCTACTGATACGAACTTACATCTTGCAGGTTATTGTGACGCTGACTGGGCTGAAAATCTTGATGATCGAAAAAGCACCTCTGGTGGGTGTTTTTACATAGGATCAAACTTTGGTATCTTGGTTCTGCAAGAAACAAAACTGCATCTCCCTTTCTACTGCTGAAGCTGAGTACATTGCCACTAGAAGCTGCTGCTCACAGTTGGTATGGATGAAACAGATTCTATCTGAGTATGGTATGAACGTTCATTCGGCTCAACTTTTCTGTGACAACACTAGTGCTATAAATATTTCAAAAAATCCTATCCAACATTCTCGTACCAAGCATATTGACATTCGTTATCATTTTATTCGTAATTTGGTAGAAGATGGGATTATTGTGTTAGATCATGTACCTACAGATGATCAGCTTGCTGATATTTTCACCAAAGCTCTTGATTCGAAACGATTTTTGTCCCTGAGAAAATCTTTAGGAATGTGTACTATATAATTTATGTGCATTGTGTTAGTTGCATTTCTATAAATATTTATCCATATAGGATTTTTTTTAGGCATCTTAGTATGTAGGTTCATTCCTGGAACTCTTCTCTGATCGTTTATTGTTGAGTTTGTTGATTGGTGGTATGTGAAATCTAACTGGTCAGTTTGTAAGAGCTCATCATGATGACCATTTTAATATACTTGTAAGAGCTGCTCTCGTGAAAATAGGCATCGGGCAACTATCACATGAGGTGCTTCCTTGATCACCTGTGAAACGAGTTACGTGTCTAATAATAATCGAGGTGTGATGGCTACAGGTAAACATTCTAAGAATGAACGTTCTCTGGTGAAATAAGGTTGGCCATCCTGATATCTTCTCAGCTTGTTCAAAATTAAAACTTTTTGCGGGATGATTCACACCTCAAGTAATGGGCTTGACATTGGCGTATAGTTGATGTTAGTAAGTGAACTGGTGTGGAAGTTCATAGAACGGAGTAAGTTCATTATAAGTATTAGGTTGAATTGCGAATGAAAATTTCGTTTTTTGCTAAGAGAAAGTGATGAACGAACTTATATTAATTCCGTGGTGTATAAAAGTGGGAGCAATAAGGGCTGAGTTGTGCACGAAGAGAATTTATTTTTCTCATCATCTTGTTAGTGTCGAGCTCATCTCAAATTGATTTGGAAAGATTTTTGGGTCAATCAATTAATGGATCTTTTTAATATTGCGTGAAAAAGAAAATTCAAGGGTATTGCGTGTTAAGTATCTTATTTAGGTATGTGCATCCAGTCTTTCTCATGGCATATATTATTTCGATCTTGCGCCTAAAATTATTTTTGGTACATGATTTGGCCGATATTCGTGTCTGAAACTTCATGCGTTATAGACGGTAACTGTATCAATTAGATTAGTAAGTGATCTTTTTGGAGGGAACGGTTTTTATTGTCCTTTGTCGTGTTGGTCAAAATTTTTCAAATTTCAAATTCTACGAGCCGAACCATCTTGTAACTGCCTTGGTAACTGTGATTTATGTTTCCTATATCATCCTTATCACCTTTGCTTCTCTCTCATATAAATCATAATCTCTGATTTGTTTATTCTTCTAAAACTCTCTAATTTTCCTTCTTCAAGAGAATCTATATCTCTCGACAATGCCTAAATCCAAGCAGGGCACCGTGAAGCCGAAGAAGAATGTTCCTCTGCCATCTCGACGTTCAACTCGTCAAAGCCAAAGTTCCGATACTCCACCAGATCCAACTCCTTCAACCATGGCAACCGAGGACATTCAACCTCCCGTTAAATCCACAACTAGGGTTTTTCCAAGCCCTAAAAAATCCTAAAAGACAAAAGTTTCTCAACCTGAAGTCGCCGAAACCAGTGACAAAGGAGGAAAAGGTTCTCCCTCTGTCATCAAATCTCCAAAAAAGCGCAAGAAGGTCGCCGAAACTGCCGCACCTATAACCAAAAAGGCGAAAAAGGTCGTTCATGTGCCTTAACCTGCTGCTGGTACTCCTTCTCACACGAAATCTGGAGGAGAGTCGTCTCCTGATTCTGATGCTGATTCTGTTGAACGTGAGGTTACCAACTATGTTTCTGAACCTGAGAAATCAGACAGTCCTCTTACTGTTGGTAATGCTTTCTCCCGTCAGTTTTATTCTCCTTTGGCTGAAACACGTTTTTCTACCATCTTTTCTCAAATGAAGTTTCGTCCTGAGCGGACGATTGATAGCGAACATTATGAACAACTTGGGTTGCTTGAACTTCTGAAGAAAGTGGGTCTCGAGGGTTCAGCCACGTCTGTTGGGAAGTATTGTCCCCGGCTTGTTGGTGAATTTTATTCTAACCTGACTACCTTTGTTGTTGATTCGTCCTCAAAGAAGTTTCAGAAAGTGTTTGTGCGTAATAATGTGGTTGATTTCTCTCCGTCTGTTGTGGACTCTGTACTTGGTTTAGCTGAAGGTTCCGCTCTTCGTCCTCTGACTGATGACCTTGATGAGGTTGCTAGCACCTTGACCGGTGGACAACTTACCAAATGGCTTGCTCCGGGAATCTTTGTGAAAAGTCTAACTCCGCCTGCCAATGCTCTACTGAAGATAGGAGCGTCGAATTGGACTCTTACCACTCACAAGCAGTTTGTCACCCCTACGCAAGCTCGTGTTATCTATGAATGGTACCCCATTTGATGTTGGTTCTGTGATCTTTGATGCTGTTGTGAGCTTTGCGGAAATCTCCAAGCCTTATATGTTGATGTTGTACCCATCTACCATATGTGCTATTCTCTTCGAGGCTGGAGTGAAAATGGATCCTTGACTTGGTGATAATTATGCCCCTGTTAACAAACCTCTTTCCCTTGCCGGTGTTAAGGTTGCTCCACCTCGTCCTTCTCTTGTTAAGGCCTCTGATGTACCATCACAGCTTCGAGGATTTTTAAATCATCAAGTGGCAGTTTTCGCGGGGCTTGAAAAGGAATTGGCTGATCAGCGAAGGTACTACAAAGAGGTTCTGGGTTCTTTAAAGTCTCGTGCCCCGTTGGTCTCTAAATCAGAAAAACGGGGAGAAAAAGAAGGATGTTGTTGCTGCAAATAAGAAAGCTCTTGCTAAGGGGGAGCAGAAAGCTCTTGCTAAGGGGGAGAAGAAGACTGGGTCTACTGAAGAAAAGAAGACAAAGGCGGCTGCTGCTACTGCTAAGGAAAAAGGGAAAGAGAAGATTGGTGCCGCTAAGGACAAGGGAAAAGAGAAGGTTGTGGAAGAAGATGAAGGTTCAGAAGAAGGAGAGGATGAAGAAGCTGGGTCTGATACCGAGGATAAGGAAGAGGAAGCAAGCTCTGAGGAAGGGACTGAGGATGGTGCTGAAGAAGGTTCTGGGGAAGAATCTGACGAGGAAGAATCTGCATAGCTATCTCCCAGCTGGACTTTCATTTGCCTTTTGTTAAAAACTCTGCTTTGTGTGTTCTGTTTGAACTTCTTCCTTTATGTCTTATTATCTTGCGTTTGATGAACTTTTATGGGATATTTTGTGAACTAATGTGTATTCAGGTATTTGAAGTTGTTCCTAAGAACAACTCATGTGGGATATTAGTATTCTTAGGAAGTTGTGTATTCTGCAGAATATGTATTCGTTTCGTCTTTGCAGGTTCATGGTTTTTGACTTATCTGCCAAAGGGGGAGATTGTAAGTGCTGAAGATTGGCAGTAAATCGATGAATCTTCTGATGTTCGCAGAATCCAGAAATTTACGGAAGTATTGAAGGGAAGTTTATTTTTGGTATGAATAAGTCTTAATTTTAATTAAGTCCAAAGGACTGATTATTTATTTCATTATTTTGGCAGGACTTTGGGATTGAGGGGGAGATGCACTTTCCATAATCGAAGAAGAAGAAAAATTTCAAGAGATTTTCATTCTTTATCTGCGTTTGTCTTGGATGAGAAGACTTTTCAAAGGGTGCTGTAGATAAAAGGAGGACGAGACCAGAGTTGAGGACGACTTTTCAATCTGAATTTTTTGAGTTAGATATTTTTTTCCTTGAGTGAAAAAGGGTGATATTCAGAACTCGTTGTAAAAGAACGTACGGAGGTTTATTCTTATAGTTTCGAGGGATTCGGACTAGAAAATCCACAAGGGAGTTGTGGTCGGATAAGTAGTTGTGTGAATCATTATTCAAGTAGAGTGTAGAGGGAGTCTATACTGTAAACCCTTGGATGATGTATGAGTTGTTCACATTAATGAAAGAGATCTGAAGTGAGAGTGGGACGCTCTCCTGAAGGTTCAATTTTTAGTGAAAAACTGCTTCCGTAATTGTTTGAATCTTCATTACTATCTGTCTATTCGATTTACGTGTAACTCTGGATATTTGGGGTTCAAGTATCAAATTTCAATTGAGAACTCACCTTTCTTGCTAAGCTTCTAGTACTGCCTATCATGTTTGCCAGGTCTGAGAGTGTCAATACTGAGTATGGCTTTACTATCCTATTCATTGAATATTTGGTTGATCAACCATGTATTCCAACCATGTCCTGAGGATTGATTAGCTCTTTGACCCAAATTTGATGCCCTCTGGCAATGTCAATGAGATTGTGTGTAGGATGCTTGAGAGTAGGTACCCGATTGATATCATTCAGCCTTGTAGATTCTCCATTCCTGATTTCAACTGCATAACCTTTGGCAAAAATGGGGAGAACATCTAGCCTATTTGATCATAACCAGGAGCAGCTTTGGGTCTTTACATCTTCGAAAATTGAGCAGTTAGGATAATATCTGTCTTTCAGAATTTTTCTTACCAGTAAGTGTGCTGAGTGGTGATTCTCCACAATTGCTTGCAAATAAGAGAAGTGTTGAAAAGTTGCAAATCAATTAACCCTAGACCTCCATTTTCTTTTGGGAGAGTGAGGTGACTCCATTTTTTCCAATGAATGCCCTGAAAGGGTTCTACACTTGTACTCCACCAAAATTGAGAGCTAAGTTTAGAAATGTCATCACTTAATTTTTTTGGGAGTTTGAAGCATGACATGGTGAACATAGGAAGAGCTTGTAAGACAACCTTAATCAAAACTGCCTTCCTAGTTTGGCTTAGCAATTCAGATCTCCAGTTTTGGATTTTGCACTTGATAGAGTCTAGAATATTGAATACCTGAACCCAAAGGAGAAGCTCTTGGAATGTGATGTGGTTAATAGATAGACCTTCTTTCCATTCGGATAATATGAGGTACTGATTTTGAAAAGTCCAATCGATGCCCTTTGCCACTCTATCCTTGTCTTCTTTACCTTGAAAAATGAATTGGAAATAGTTTGGCCCTAATTCCTTGACTTTCATAGGTTGGCTTAACCTCCAGATGTGGGTCATCGCTCTCTTGACTCCAATACAGCTTGCCCTTCTATCACCCACAATTTTTCCAAATAAGCTGAGATTGCACTCATCCGCACTAATCTTTATGTCTTCCTGACCTAAGTCGATGAAAGAGTGTTCTTTTTCGGAAAGAGAGAAACCTTGGAGCTTCTGAGCAAGTTCTTCATCTTGTCTAATAGAGTTGGGAGTCCTATAGGGAAAACCCTAGAAATTCCAGAGAAGAATTGGCGAGTAAGGTCTTGAAAATATCGAAACGATAACGAGATAAGGCTATACAGAGGAAGGGGATGAAAGCAGAGATAAAGAGGGAAGACGAAAAATGAAGGTGGAGGATCGATGATCGGAATTCTCTCCGTAGAGAATGTGGAACGCTCTCTTCCGAGAGAAAATTTGATCTTCAATACAATCTAGTTAACACATTTAAAATTATCTAAAATATTATATATTTTTTCTGAGTGGTATGTGATATAGCCCCGCTATCATAAGCCCAATTCAGATTCTAATTACTCTACAGGGCAAACACTGCAGACGACATCGTTTAGTTGACATCTCCAGAGTCGACTTGACCCATCGGCCATTCAAAGACCATCATCGGTCTGATAACGGTCTCAAGACGACTTTAGGTAGTCGACTGGGAGTAAGAAGACTTCTCTTAGGAAGACGAGCAGGCACTCCAGGAGCCTCGGATACATATATAACCTTAAATTGACTCGGCAAGGCCCCAAGTTGACTTATAAGACCTCCGACGACTTGATACACTTAGATGTAACATATGGAGGATCTCCAAGTGAGTAAGTTCACACAGGATAAGAAGGAATCTAGATGCTGACTCAGGAGTGGGTGGAATGCGAACTGAACAGGGCATTTTGGACACTTCGTGTAAGTCAGCCAGGGCATTTTAGGTATTTCAAGTAAGTGTTTCTACTCCTATATAAAGGAGTTGAGGTAACTCTAAACCCTAACTTTTCACTCTCTCCATTCATTCTTCAGCTGCTGCTCCTACTGAGCAGAGCTCATCTTCTTCTCTTTCACTGACTTGAGCGTCGGAGGCTCTTAACCGGAAACACTTCCGGTGTTGAGTTCTTGCAGGTGTTTGCAGCGGTTCACGGATGACTTGGAGGCGATTCGAACAGTCCGGAGCTCATTTCCACCGGTTCACTCAAGATCTAGGAGGAGACCCTTCAGTATGTATTAAAAAGTTGTATATAAATCTTAAGTAACATCTATGCTATAAATGACAAATAATATAACTATGCATCTATATATAAACAACATATGGAAACATTTTATCTTGTATAATATGTGCAATAAATATTTTTATTATACCTCAAATTAAGTGAATTAAATAATGTTAACTGATTTAGGTTATTAGTGCATTAACTATTTTCATTGGTTTATAGTTTATTTGTATCACGCAGTGGTTACTGGCCATGTTATAAGGTCGAGTTTTAAAATGTACATTTTTGGTACCATAAATATTTTCGCTTATATAAGTTTACTAGTACGTACCCCATGTGATGCACGAGACAAATATATTAAATAAGTTATTTTCACAATCTTGTTCGTTTAAGTCTAAAAAGTAATAATGTTATTATCTATTTTTTTCCCTCTTTTAATCAACATTAAGTCTATAAAATTATTAAGCCGCCCTCTGGCAAATATGTATGGAGTTATGTGTTCGTGTTTCATAAGTCACAAACATTATGAATAACATTGTAAATTATTCATTCAAACTTTTATTCATTGCAAATATATTAAAATAGTTTATATAACAACCATTAAATACCACTTTCAATATATTTATAAATAAAAAGTACATAAAATTTCTGGTGTGTTCAAATTTAAATAATTTTTTATGGGCTCAATTTTAAATCATCTAGACATTTGGTCAAATGCATAGGTGTGTTCAAATTTAAATCATTGGCATTTTGGTCGGTTGAAATTTAAATCATCTACCATGGTACTGTGTTGTGTATTATATACATATACAATTTTTTAACAAATAATATATGCTTTATAAAAATAATAACAATAATTTCACAATATTTTAAACGTAAAATTTGGTTTTTAATCACAATAGAAAAATCATGGTAAGTTGTATTGAAAATGTGTTATGAGATAAAAAAATTAAATAAAATACTTGATGGAAATAGAATGCATTAATTACCTTTGACTTTTCTTACTACTAATTCTAGTAAATAGAATGCCTTTTTGTATAAGTATAGATGTGCATGTAAGATTTTTTAAACTATTTTGTAAAGAAAACATGTCTAAAAATAATTA
>CACSLK010027831.1:4650411-4665043 GCA_902706635.1 Striga hermonthica | reverse complement strand
CAGTAAGGTGAAGAAAGAAAAACAAACATGTAAATAAAAAGCCACAAACACGAGAAGACGACAATATGAAAACAGCACAATTATAATAATTAAAGGAAATTCATTACATCTAACGCTGTCTCATCCCTTACAAAAGGAAAATAGGATGAGAAGGTAAGAGCAAAAAGAAAAAGTACAAACAGAAACAAAAAATAATAATAAGTAAATATACAACATAATCTAAGCCCGCTGGGAGTCGGCCGTCGACTTCTCGGAGGCATCTTCGCCCCCATCACCAATCGGCTCAGTCCGAGCCTCCCCCTCCTCCCCAATCGGCTCCGTATTGGGCCGCTCGACTTCAATCTCCTCGTCAAGCGGCTCTTCCTCGAAGTTCGCCCCACTAGGCTCGACCAGTTCAACGGGACCGACTAAGGGAAGTGGGGGGACTTCAAGCTGAGAGGATAACTTAGCCGATTGGATGGCCTTGGCCGCAAGACTGCTCCACCATGCATGACCGGGGGGAAGAACCGTTTCCTGGAAGCCCTTGGGGTCGGGGAGGGTCCGTATCACGGCGTCACGGTCGATTTTCCCCGAGAAGTCGGGCTTGGTCACAGCCTGTTCCCACGTGTCACAGGCGTAGTCGAAATACTGGACAGCCGCGGGAACAAGTTTGTCAAGAAACTCCTCTGAGGAGCAGAACCCCTCGACCACGGCCTGACGGTAGTGATCAAGAAAAACCGCTCCTGCAGTCGACTTCAGGAAGGTCCGTCGACCTTCCTCTATCCCGTTTTCCTTCTCGACCAGGATCTCGTCATTAGCCTTGACCAAATCGACCCTCAGCCGCTCAGCCTTTCGGACAGCCGCCTCCTTCTCAGAACGGAGCTTGGCTATGATGGCATTCGCAGCCTCGAGCTCCTCCTCTTTGGCCACAAGCTCCGTACACTTGGCCGTGTATTGCTCCCTCAGAGTCTGGATATTCGACTCAGGGGAGGTCGCCTCCTCGATCATGGTCGGGAGGATGCAGGCGAGAAGCTGAAAAAAGGACAAACAAACAAAAGATGAGAAATGAACCCGAGACCAGAAAAGCAAGCAAACGTAAGATTAAACTTACCCGTGGAATGAGCCGAGCGGCATAGCGGGCCCGATGATAAGGGTTGCCGTCGGTCCGGACTCTATCATCCTCAGGAAGAACCGACTGAAGATAGTTAAGAATCTGGAGGGAGTCGGGGTTATCATAGAGTCGGGATGGTTGTTGGAGGGTTATCGGTTGAACCCTCACAGGTGACGGCTGCCCAGTACCCGCCTCAACTGGGAGCGCTGTTGTGTCGCCCTCAGCTGTCGACTCCTTCCCCTTAGTGCGTTTTGAAGAGTCGGGGGCTGAGGCTTTGTCCCTCGGGTCGTGAGACCTCTTGCGAGAAGGACCTGACGACTTGCCCGGAACAGTGGCCGAGGGGAGCACAACTCTGGACTTCTTAGCGACAGTCGTCTCGACCGCCGCCGATGGAGCAACAGAACTCAAGCCGCCCCCGAGCTCTTGGGCAGCCGAGGCATCAGTTGCCTTAATATTCTTCTTCTCGAAGCGAGCCAATGCTTTTACTAAAAAGGAAAGGGAGAGTTATCAATACAAATAAACATATAAGTCGTGCATGCATTTTAGGACAATGCAGAAATACAAGGCCAAACCATCAGTAAATGAAAGGGAACAAGAGACGACAAACAAAGAGCTTACAAGGATCGCTAAGGCGGGGAACACTTTTGTCAACGCAAATACCAACATGGTTAAGTAAAGAAGTATCTTTGGTAAGCTGACGAGCACTCCACACATGTCCATTTAGTTCTTCTAGCATGTCGACAAACAGAGAAGAATCGGGACGCTTACGCTGCTTTTTCTTACTAGTGATCCACTCATTCGAGTAAGGATATTGACCAGGAGCAGGCCGAATGAAGAAATACTTCTTCTTCCATTCGGTAATATTGGAAGAGAGGTCGTCAAGAAAAGTAACCCCTACTCGACGACCCAAGCAATGGGCGTCTTTACTAAACCTATATCCATAACAATAAAGGAAAAATTCGGGTAAAAAATCACCTAGGACTATGCGGGTAACGACTATAAAGGCTACCATTATTCGGATAGAATTAGGGGTGAACTGGTTTATTGGTACATCGAAAAGGTCACTTAATGACTTTAGTTCAGGCTGAATCGGGAAGCGCAGGCCCGACATTATTTGGTCCACAAAAAAGGTATAACAGCCCTTCGGAGGATGACGAAAGTCGTCTTCGGGCTTAGGAGCAATTACAGCCCAGTCCGCGGGAAGGCCGCTGAACTCTCTAAAGCCATCGATTTCGGCTGCAGGAGCATAAAGAAAATGATAGTAAGAACTTACCACGGAAAATGCAATAATTGCAGACCTGATTAAGGGAAGTTATTATAAAGGAACAGAGCGGGCCGAACACAGAAGGGTGTTTGAAAAAATTTAGCGAAAAATACCTCGAGGAGCCAAGTCGGGATAAGAAGATTTAAGGGTGTTGAGAACTTCGGGATCCTCACAAAGGGTGCCCGAGAGTAGTGCCTGGTTGTACACAGCCCAGTCGATACCAAAAGGTGAAGCCTGTGAATGGACAAAATCCTCTGGCTCGATGTTTAGTAAGAACATGGCTCGACATCGCTCGGATGAACAGAACCCGAATCCGAGTAGTTATCAATTGCGCGGGCAAGAGAACCGGAGACGGGGTCAGAAACAGGGTCGAGGTTGGAATCTAAGAAGACAGAGAATGGCAATCAAGAAAGGCGGTCAGAAATCACGATTCGACTCATAGAAAAGGTTCAACAAAATAACCAGGATGGCATGAGAAACGCCTCGACAACGGGAAGAAAGGGAGAAGAAATGAGTTCCCCTATCGATTCGACTTGACAAATAAAGGTCAAGTTGGGAAAAGGAGGGAAATCGATCTCATAACAAGACGACTAACGAAGGACGAACATTCGAAGAGGTGGAAGATTTACAATTAGAGATCCAACAGGAAAATCGCCAGAAAACTTGCATGCAACTCCCAGAAAACAAAAGGATGTTCTTATTCCCAGGCAAATTGCCCAGAAAAATGAAAAAAAAAAAAATGCTCTCATCTTGAACATATAAAAACAAGTCACACAGATAAAGAAAACTTACTCATACTCATGATGCTTGACGGAGCCTTGAGAAATCTGAGAAGAGCGCCGGAAAAATCAGAGTGCCGGGAAACTTGAGAAGGCTGTGATTGCCGGAGAGAAACAAAAAGCTAGAAGGAGGCGAGTGCGAAAAAGTACGGATGAGAAAAGGTGAGGATTATTTATAGGGAGGACAGAGGAACCCTGGCCCTCGGATTAAAGTTGTTTTCAACGGCCCAGATAAGGCACAGAATACGAAAGCGGCGGAGAGAGAGAACGTTATTTTTTGAATTTCAAAATTTGAAAAGATCCGGACTTATCTATTCATTTCAAAGTACAACTAGGTGAACACCGCCTCGCAAGCCGCAGAAACTACCATATATAATTTAGGGCAACAACAGACGATAGGATGTGAAAGGAGACTCAAGGAAGACGCTCGACCATCCAGAACATACTCTTAAGCTTAGAATCGTTTCGAGTAAATTTTGGGGGGGACTAGATGATATAGCCACATTGGCTCATAGCGGATCACACCATCACGGTTCGAGACCACCAAGTCGACTTAGACAAAGTCGACTCCGCTAGTAAGGTTCCACGATACTCGGTCGAGGATCCCGGCCACCGATCGAATCGACTAGCATATGTCGACTAGGATGAGTCGACCTCCGGCAAGATAACGATCAGACGTATTAGGGTCCATTAACGGTGGGACACGATCCAGTCGACTCGGCTCAATACCTCAAGTCGACTGGAGGAGTCTCGCAGTTCGTGGTTCCCGATAGCTTTGACACACCTCAGCATGTTGAAGAAGAGTTAAGGATAAGAAGGAAGTTAAGGAAGGATCTAGATGCTGACTAGGAAGTAGGCAGAATATGAACCGACCAGGGTATTCTGGACATTTCCATTAAGTCGGCCGGGGCACTTTGGGGACTTCAGGTAAATGTTGTACTCCTATATAAAGGACTGAGGTAATCCCAAAACCCTAACTCCCATTCATTCCATATCCTTTTCATTACTGCTGCTGCTGATAGCAGCTATCATCACTTCTCTCATATACTGACTTGAGCGTCGGAGGCTCTACGCCGGAAACCCCTCCGGCGTTGAGTTCTTGCAGGTGTTCTTGCGGCTCACAACAACGGTTCGATCGCCATCACATCAGATCTAAGCTCATCCGTACCGGTTCATCCCAGATCCGGACGTTTTCTCATTAGACCGTCCCAGATCTGAGAAGAAACCCATCACACTTGATACGAGAAATCGTTGGACGAGAAGAAGTCGTTGTTGCCAAGATACAATCGGAGGACAACCTAGCAGATCCTTTTACGAAGAGCCTACCGGCGAAAGTCTTTACAAGACACGTAGAAGGAATGGGAGTCAGATGTTAAGGCGACATAGTAGACTAGTCTTTGAGAATTAGATTGGAAGAAATTGTGGTTATTTTGTTTAGCCATGAGCTTATAAAGCATAAGTGGGAGATTGTTAGAGGTATGCTGTAAAAGCTATGTTTTGTAGATTCTATCAATTCCATTTTGATCTGGCCATCATGTTTCGGTCAAAGTACATATGTTTGCAGTTTATTTATTTATGCAAATCATACTCCATGTCTTATATTGAGATAGTGTGGTTCGAAGAGTTTCGAACAGAAAGATCACCTATCGGTTCCTTATAAGACTAAACTATTCGTTCACAGTCTAGACAGGCAGTGAGACCCCTCTTGGAAAAAGACTGTAGTGTATTCTTGATTCAGTTGGTCTTTGACTGAAGGATTACACTAGCACTTATGTTAAGTGTTGAACAGGACCACGGAAGGATAAGGATATGAGACTCACTGACCGTTGTTGTAACCTAGACCTTCAGTGATTGATGCGTTCTATTAAGCTGTAAGATAATATAAAATAGACATATATTTTCATTTCTTATTTATTTGATTTACCAAGTGATTCCTGTTTTATTAGGATGACATACGAGGTATTTTGGTAAGTAAGAATAATTATATGGTGTGATATTATAAATTATTTACAGTCACTATGTTCCAGTGCGTTGGATTGATGACGTCCCCGAAATGAGCTCAGGAAGGAACATTATGTTAAACCCTGCAGGTAGACGATTGTCTGACATAATGGTTAAAGATCTGAGTGGTACTAATTTCAAAAACGAATAAGAAGTTGATTAATTATTTTGTCAGTAATTTAATTAATTAACGGACGTTATATCTTAAACATAGGGAGGCTCAATTATATTGGTTAAATAGTGGCTAAATGGGGAGAGCAATAATACTACTCTAGTGGAATGTTTTATTATTTAATTCTATTTAAATAGGAATTAATTTTATTCCATATTAATTAATTTAATTAGGAGAATAAAATTCCTACTAGAATCCTCTCTTGGGATTAGGAGACTAAGGAGTCTTCTAGAAGATGGAGATTAGTTGGAAATATATTTCCTACATTAAATTTGGAGTAGAATTAGGTTTCCTAAATTAAGAATTAATTTTATTCTATGATTTTTAATTTAATTAGGAAAGATATTCCTACTAGGATCTCCTCTAGTGTTAGGAGACTTAGGAGTCTTCTAGAAGATGGAGATTAGTAGGAGATCTCCTTCCTACATAAAATTAGTATTGGAGTAGAATTAGGATTCCTAGGCCTAAATGGGATAAACCCATATTTAGCATCTCCTTAAGGTCCCTAATGGAGCCTATAAATACAACATGTCCCAATCTCTCCTACATAGATATGCTGGCCGACTTTTCTCTCTACATACACACGAGAAATAGCTTTGTTCGAGAGTTAGGGAGATTCGATTATACGCTCCACCAAGTTTGATCGAAATAGGTGTTTAGGTAATCCATTAGAAGGCTTGTTGGTACAATATATTGAGCCTCTAATATACATATATTTTTCGGTCATTTCACCATCTCATCACCGCTGTCCGCTGCTGTGATCCACCGCCGGAATCCGCCAATCGCCGCCAGAAGCTGCCCGAGCCCAGCCGAGCGCGACCGCGCATCGCACTGGCCCAACGCCAGTTCCAGCAGCGACGCCCAGGACCACCGCACGAAGGCCCGACGCCTGTTCGTGCATCACCACGTTCGTCGATCTTCCCCAGCGCGCGACTGCAACATGCGCATCGCTGCTGCTCGTCCGTGTTGTCTGCTCGTTATCGTCGATCGCGAAGTCCCAGCGTCCGTCCGCTACACGCGCGCCATTCCTTGCACGCCCAAGAGACGCGAACTGCACGCCCGCGTGACCCCAGACGCTAGCACCCAGTCCGCGTAGGCCTAGGAGTCCCGCCAGTGCCCGACGTGCACACGCTCGCTGCCAGCGCCTGTCTGCGTAGCCCAGCGACCCGTACGTCGCGCGCAGCGCCCGACGCGCATCCACTGCCGCCCGTTGCAATCCGACGCCGAGACCGAGCCACCGTGAAACCGTGATCCGTTTGAGGTGTCGATTAGAATTAACTAAAGGCCAAATCTATCCGCCCATTAGATTGTGGTGTTCAGACGAACTTCATCAACGGTACTCTACATCGTCTCAGAGTCGACAAAAATTTTAAAAGGTAAAGGTCCATATCCTAACTATAGATTCCGCTGCGTTAGGATTTATTTCGATAAGTTCAATACTGTGCATGTTGTTTGACGTTCCTCACAGAACCCAACATGAACCCCCTCAAGGCTCCTGGTGAAGATGGGATGACTGCCCTCTTTTACCAGCATTTCTGGCCTGTGATTGAGAATGATGTGTGCACTGCAGTGTCTACTTTCTTTGATTCAGGCCAAATTCTCAGGTACTGGAACTAAACCTTGGTTGCTTTAATTCCTAAGTGCCCTACTCCTATTTCTTTGAGTCAATACAGGCCTATAAGCCTATGTGGAGGAATATAAAAATAGTGTCTAAAATTCTGGCTTCTGGACTGAAATGTTGCCTTGATGTTTGTTTCCATCCTTCCTAAGCTGCTTTTATACTTGGAAGACAACTCATGGATAATGTTATAATAGCTCAGGAAACTTTTCATTATCCAAATAGACACAGAAATGGACCTCACTGTTTTATGGCTCTAAAGTTAGACATGTTAAAAGCATATGGCGGAGTGGAGTGGAGGTGTGTGAAAAAAACAATGGAGAAGATGGGTTTTGTTGCTGGTTTTATTAAATGGGTTATGGCCTGTATAACCACTTCATCTTTCTCTTTTCTGGTGAATGGCAAGGTTTTGGGACACATTATTCCAACCAGGGGGTTGAGGCAGGGTGATCCAATCTCACCCTACCTTTTCATCTTGGATTCAGAGGTTTTTTCATCTCTTATTCAATTAGCAGCTGAGAGAGGACATTTCAGATGATTGAGAATTGCTAAAGGTTGTCCAACTATCACCCATTTACTGTTTGTGGATGATTCAATGGTATTCTGCAAGGCTGACCAAGACCAAGCTCTGACATTGCTCTAAATTCTGCGGACTTATCACAACTTCTCTGGCCAAAGGGTCAACTTGTCAAAATCAACTGTCTTCTTTAGCAGGAATACACCCCAATCTACCAAGCAGAACCTCTGTTCCTTACTGGTAGGTTTTCAAGCCCATAATTCTACCAGGTACTTGGGACTGCCCTTGGGGGACTGGAAAGTCTAAGAAGGAAGCTTTTGAGTTCATTCTTCATCCTATGAGGAAGAGACTGGTTAGTTGGTAGAATTCTTACCTCTCTTCTGTTGGGAAGGAAGTATTGGTCAAAGCTGTCAATAATGCCCTGCCAGTCTTTGCTATGAGTTGTTTTAAACTGCTTGTATATATATGTCAGGAGTTGAGCAAGATTACAACCTCTTTCTGGTGGAGTAAAGGCACCAAGCTAGAGAAAGGGATTTAGTGGAAACAATGGAATAAGCTCAATGTGCCAAAGTCAAATAGAGGGTTGAGGTTCCCTTCTTAGCTAAGGGACTGTGCAGGGAAGTGAGAGATGGTAGGAAGACAAAGATCACTGATCACAACTGGGTTCCAACACTCTACCCTATGAGCCCAAGACCCTTGTTAACTGAGCAGACATCTTTACACTAGGTTCATGACTTGATTACTGAAGATGGGAGGAGATGGAATACTCAAACTCTTGATGAATATTTCTCAGAAAATGACAGAAGTCGAATCGGCTTATAACGTGATCCTCGAGGAGATCAGCACTGAACACTTTCCAAGCTGTAGTGTCAACTTACCATATGAAGTTGAAATTTCCAGTCGGAGATCGGGTGGGAGAAGCTCGAGGAGATCAAAAATTATTCAGAGCGTGTTACCATATAGCGGTAAGGACGAACCAACGAACGGAGGTAAAAGAAGGGAAGAAGTTTGGATCGAATGAAAAAAGGCCGAGGGGAAGGGATCTCGAACCACACGGAGAGCTGATGGAAATTCAGATCGGAGAAAGAGAGGACCAAACCACTAAAGTCGGGAAAGAATTGGAAGACGAGTTGAGGGGGCAGTTGGTGGAATTGCTGAGGGAATTTAGAGACATCTTTGCTTTCTCTCCAGAGGAATTAACAGGAATCGATCTGGAAGTCATGGAACATAAGCTCAATGTCGACCCCCTCAAAAAGCCCGTCAAGCAGCGACTCAGACACCATGGGGCTGAGATAGACAAAACAATCGAGGTCGAGGTGGATAAGTTGCTAAAAGCCAAGCACATCAAAGAGATCCAATTCCCCGAACGGATATCCAACACTGTAATGGTGAGAAAAGCATTGAACGAATGGCGTATGTGTATCGACTTCCGTGACCTAAACTTGGCATGTCCCGAAGACCATTACCCTCTGCCGAGGATTGATCAGCTAGTCGATTCTACGGCTGGTTGCGAGTTGCTAAGCATGATGGATGCATCCCAGGGGTACCACCAAATCCAATTGGCCCCCGAAGATCAGAGCAAAGTTAGCTTTGTCACAAGTAAAGGGACGTATTGTTATGTCGTCATGCCCTTCGGGCTTAAAAATGCCGGAGCAACGTACCAGAGATTGATGGATCGAATGTTCAAGTCCTAGGTCAGACGCAATATGGAGGTATATGTGGACGATATCTTGGTAAAAAGTAGGTCCTCGACTTCACATGTAGAAGATCTGAGAGAAGCTTTCAAAACACTAAGGGCTTATGGGATGAAGCTGAACCCGAGCAAATGCGCTTTTGGAGTGAGGGCAGGACGATTCCTGGGCTATATCGTGACTGAGAGAGGCATCGAAGTAAATAAGGACAAGGTTCAAGCCATACTCGACATGGCCCCGCCAAAAAATGTTAGAGAGGTGCAGGTCCTAACGGGTCGAATTGCAGGCCTAAGCCGGTTCATAGCTCGAGCTGCGGAAAGGAGTTTCCCATTCTTCAAGTTACTTAAGAAAAAAGCTTTCCAGTGGAATGACGAGGCTCAAATGGCATTTGAAAAGTTGAAGGAGTTTTTGAGCGAGCTGCCGTTGTTAACAAAGCCAGAGCCGAGCGATGAATTAGTTCTCTATATTTCGGTGGGAATATTTTCCCTAAGTTCTGTATTACTGCGAGAAGCTGGAGGGGCCCAGGAGCCGATCTACTATACAAGTCGAGTACTTCAAGGCGCAGAGGCAAGATATTCCGAAGTCGAGAAGGCCGCCTTAACATTAGTAATCACAGCCAGAAAATTAAGGCCATATTTCCTGAACCATGTGATAATCGTAAGGACAAACTTTCAGCTCGGAGAAACCTTGGGTCGACCTACTATGTCGGGTCGACTCGTAAAGTGGGCGGTCGAGCTCAGTGAATATTCTATCAAGTATGAACCACGACGAGCCATAAAAGCCCAAGCTCTAGCCGACTTTATCCAAGAAGGGACTAAGGGAGCAAGCAAGAAGTGGATAATGCACGTTGACGGGTCCTCGGCGGCCAGGGGATATGGTTTGGGAGTCGTTCTAGTATCCCCCGAAGGCGAACAGCTCGACTTCGCCATCAGAATGGGGTTTAAGGCCTCGAACAACGAAGCAGATTATGAAGCTCTAATTAAGGGAATTCAATTGGCAGTCGGTGGCGGAGCAACGGAAATCATGGCACATTCCGACTCACAGCTCGTTGTGGGGCAAGTAATGGGAAATTGCGAAATCAAAGAAGGCCGGATGATAAAATATGTCGAGAAAATTCAGAACCTAGTGCAAGGCCTAGAAAGGTTTGAGTTAACACAAGTACCTCGAGAGGAGAACAAGCGAGCCGATTGGCTCGCCAGAATCTCAAGTTCAAACGAAGGAAAGATGGGAAATCATATTACCACACTGCACTTGGAGGGAAGTGTCCTAAGTGAGACAATGGAAGTCGATGAAAAACAGGATTGGCGAAGAGCAATTCATGAGCTATTACAAGGTCGAGTGCCAGAAGGAGATAAACAGGAGGCGGAGAAAGCAACCCGATATCTGAGTAAATATTTTGAGATCGAAGGAGTCTTCTATAAGAAGTCAATGGTCGGACCCCACCTGCGATGTGTTTCCGAGGAAGAAAGGGATCATGTCTTGAGGGAGATCCATGAGGGATGTTGCGGAGCGCATATAGGATCGCGAGCCCTGGCTGGCAAAGCCCTTCGAGCAGGCTATTATTGGCCCAAGATCCGAAAAGCAGCCGAACGATTGGTACAAGGTTGCGACAAATGCCAGCGCCATGGTCGAATCCCCCACATTCCAGCCGAGGCAATGACAACGATCAACTGTCCAATCCCTTTTGCTCAATAGGGAATCGATTTGGTAGGCCCATTGCCGATGGGAACAGGGCAAAGGAAATTCATGGTAGTCGCCATCGACTACTTTAGTAAGTGGGTGGAGGCAGAGCCTTTGGCAAAAATCACAGAGGACAAAATGATACAATTCCTGTTTAACAATATTTGCTGTCGGTTCGGGATCCCAAATATCTTGATTTCGGATAATGGAACACAATTCCAAGGGAAGCGGATCCAAGCGTGGTGTGTCGACATGGGGATCAAGAAGCGATTTGCCTCAGTGGCGCACCCACAGGCAAATGGCCAAGTCGAAGTAACAAACAGAACCATCCTGCAGGGACTATAAAAGAGATTAGAAAAATCATCCGGTGCCTGGGTCGACGAGCTGACGACGGTCCTATGGGCTTATAGGACGACTCCGAGGAGTTCAACAGGACAATCACCGTTCCACATGGTTTATGGAATGGACGCTCTATTGCCCATCGAGGTCGGCTTGGAATCTCACAGGTCGACATTCTATGAGGAAAAGAACAATGAAGAATTAGCAAAGGGAGCCCTCGACATGATAGAGGAGATGCGAGAGGAAGCCTGGTTGTGATCCGTGGAGTATAAGCAGAAGATGCGTGCAGCCTTCGACAAGAAAGTCCGAGCCAGGCGTTTTCAAGTAGGAGACCTCGTCTTAAAGCGGGCTGACGCTCTTAATCATGTTGGGAAACTAGAAGCTAGTTGGGAAGGGCCATACACAGTCAGAAAAGTGCTTGAGCGAGGTGCGTATGAGCTCGAGGATGCAGAAGGTCGACAGCTACCGCGGTCTTGGCACGTGATCCATCTCAAACGTTTTTATGCTTAAACAATGTTTTGAGTTTTCCTTTTGTACTGGGCAACGATCAAATTATATCAGTAATTAAATAAATTTTGTTTACACTTCTAACGTCTCTATATTTACGCATCGACCTTTTTATGATTGCTGAGCAAACTGAATTTTTCGAAACAGCTATATAGCCGACCAACTACGTCGACTACAAAGTCGACCTAAACAACTACGAAGTTGTATGCCTCGAGTGGAATCTCGGCAAGGCTACGAAGCCTACGACTACAAAGTCGACCTAAACAACTACGAAGTTGTACGCCTCGAGTGGAATCTCGGCAAGGCTACGAAGCCTACGACTACGAAGTCGACCTAAACAACTACGAAGTTGTATGCCCCGAGTGGAATCTCGGCAGGACTACGACGCCTACGGCTACGAAGTCGATCTAAACTACGACATAAAATAAGAATTAATCACAAGACCTACTAAATAGAATCATCAACAGCGGCGAAAAAAACAAACAAAAAAAAAACTTGGTTCAACAACTGTGAAGCTGTTGAAATCCATGCTCGACTTCGTCCAGCTCGCACGAGGGGTTGGGAGAAGTCGACTCGAAAAAACTTGGTTCAACAACTGTGAAGCTGTTGAAATCTGTGCTCGACTTCGACCAGCTCGCACGAGGGGTTGGGAGACGTCGACTCGAAAAACTTGGTTCAACAACTGTGAAGCTGTTGAAATCCACGCTCGACTTCGACCAGCTCGCACGAGGGGTTGGGAGAAGTCGACTAGAAAAAACTTAGTTCAACAACTGTGAAGCTGTTGAAATCCATGCTCGACTTCGACCAGCTCGCACGAGGGGTTGGGAGAAGTCGACTCGAAAAAACTTGGTTCAACAACTGTGAAGCTGTTGAAATCTGTGCTCGACTTCGACCAACTCGCACGAGGGGTTGGGAGAAGTCGAATCGAAAAACTTGGTTCAACAACTGTGAAGCTGTTGAAATCCACGCTCGACTTCGACCAGCTCGTACGAGGGGTTGGGAGAAGTCGACTCGAAAAAACTTGGTTCAACAATTGTGAAGCTGTTGAAATCCACGCTCGACTTCGACCAGCTCGCACGAGGGGTTGGGAGAAGTCGACTCGAAAAAACTTGGTTCAACAACTGTGAAGCTGTTGAAATCTTTGCTCGACTTCGACCAGCTCGCACGAGGAGTTGGGAGAAGATGCGGCAGCAAATAAAATTGACCTTAATTATTGCATACAACCATAGCACTTTAATAACTCAAGAAAGCAGAAAAACGCGATGAACGAAAAAAAGGGGGAAAAAACGATCGATAATATTCGTAAGTCCATTACAAGCAGAGTCGCCCTGGCCTTTACAAGCTTGAAAATAGGCCTAGGACGACAAACAAAAAAAACAACAAAGCAACAAACCACAAAACGAAGTAAAGTTATCATAACGGGCACAATCCCAAGATAGAATAAATCTAAGATTCAGCGTCCGACTTGTCAGCAGCATCACCACCGTCGTCGACAATCGTGGCGGTTTTCTCAGCATCGGCCCCCCCTTGCTCTTCACCATGCTCGTCGACAAGCGGCTCTGTGCCCTGCTCGACCTCCCTCTCATTTCCCACTTGATCAGCCCTGCTCGGTTGGACCAGATGGGTCGGGCCAGCCAAAGGGGTAGGAGAAACCTCGAGTTGAGAACTCAGCCTGGCCTCGAAAATAGCACGGGCCTCGAGGCCCGACCACCACTGATGATCACCGAGAAGGGAGTCATCGTTTGCATATCCCACGGGGTCAGGGAGGGTCTCTTTCAGGGCAGCTTTGTCGACCTTTCCGGCCAGCTCGGTATTCGCCACCGCGGACTCCCAGGCCGAGAAGGCGAAGTCAAAATACTTGATGGCGGTAGGGACCAGCTCGTCGAGGAAGTCGGTGGATTTACAGAAGGCCTTGACGACCTCCTTACGATAGGTCTCCATGAAGATGGAGCCCATCGGAGACTTCAAAAACGACCTCCTTCCTTCCTCGACGCCGGCCTCCTTCTCGGCCAAGGTTTCTTCACGAGCCTTCTCAAGGTCGGCTTTAAGCTTCTCGTTGGCGTGGCGAGCAACGGCCTTGTCGGCTTTCAACTTGTCGATAAGGGCCCTTGCGGCTTCCAGATCCTCTTTCAGCACCTCGATTTCTTTGCGCTGAGCCGCGCATTTGTCCTCGAGGGACTTATTAGAAACAGCAGGAGCCCTGCTGTACTCCTCGAGGCAGGGGAGCGCCGCCGCCAGAAACTGCGAAGAACACGATTCAAAAACGGATAAGACGAGTCGAAAAAATACATAATCAAAGGACCAGTAAAGGGAAAGAAAGATACCGAGCGAGCATTTGAGTAGCATAGCAAGAGCGTTCATAGAGGTTTCCCTCGACGCGTTTCTTGTCGACCTCAGGAATGGTAGAGTTAAGATACTTGGCCACGTGATACGGCTCTGGATGGTTCCAAAGCCGAGAGGGCATCTTAACCGTCACGTCCTTGACGGTAATGGGAGTCGCAGCCTTCTCGACCACCTTCTCTTTTCCCTTGTCGACCTTACGACGTTTGAGGTCGTCAGGGATCAGAGTGAGGGGCCGATCGTCCTGAGGCCTCTTGCGGGACCCAAAACCCGACTGATTGTGTCGACCCAAAACACCAGAAGCCTCGACCCGGGACTTCCGGGCAACAACCGTCTCGAGAGCCGCCGCAGCAGCTTTCGACCCCGACCGGCCGGGAGGGGGAGGAGCAGAGTGTTAGAGGTATGCTGTAAAAGTTGTGTTTTGCAGTTTCTATCTATTCCATTTTGATCTGGCAATCATGTTTCAGTCAAAGTACATATGTTTGCAGTTTATTTATTTATGCAATACATACTCCATGTCTTATATTGAGATAGTGTGGTTCGAAGAGTTTCAAACGGAAAGATCACCTATCGGTTTTTTATAAGACTAAACCATTCGTTCACAGTCTAGACTGGCAGTGAGACCCCACTTTGA
>CACSLK010027831.1:4636749-4646947 GCA_902706635.1 Striga hermonthica | reverse complement strand
CGCATCGACTCGGGACGAGAAAGTGCTTGGGTCAACTTTGTTCAAAGTCGACACGGCCGTAAAGCAGAGTATCGGATATTCGAGAAATCAACATAGGTCGACTTCTAAAGGTCGACTTGGGTCGGTCAACCTTCATAGAAGTCGACGTATAATTAAGAACCTATGGGGACGACCCCTGAACAGTAGGAATATGAGTGGTTAAAGGGGCTACTCGAGGTCGACGTCCCATATCTCGACACATAAAACATGCAGTCGACTTCGTACACGGCGTATTCATTAGAACCTCTTGTCCACCTATGGATAAGAAGGAATCTGGGGATGACTCAGCAAGGAGGGGAGATGAATCGACCAGGGCAATTTGGACTTTCCAGGACCACCGACTTGGGGCATTTTAGGCATCTCAGGTAAATTCTCCCTCCTATATAAAGGAGAAGAGGTAGCCCTAAACCCTAACTCCCATTCATTCCATATTCTCCTCCATTGCTGCTGCTTCCTGAGAGCAGCTCTTCATTCTGTTCACATACTGACTTGAGCGTCGGAGGCTCTACGCCGGAAACCCCTCCGGCGTTGAGTTCTTGCAGGTGTTCTCGCGGTCCGGTAGCAGTTTAAAAGCCGTCAAGTCGGATCTGAGTTCATCCTCACCGGTTCGCTCCAGATATGAGCCCATTCTCATCGGTTCGCTCCAGATCTGGGAAGAGACCCATCAGATATAATGGAAATTGATACTCTGAATCCTGAGCTGCCTGATCGATGGTGTAACACCCCTCCTACCTATTCTAGAAATAATAAATCAGAGTAAAATTTTTGCTTTTTATTTTCGAAAAACTCTTTAACTTTATTTTCAAAAATACTCATGCTGACGCGGGATGCTACTAACTTAACTCTTCCTCATGCAGACGCAAAAAAATACATGCAACCTAATTATATCCGTTATATAAAGGTACCACAGAGATAAAGGCATTATACATGCATATGTCTGAATATGCGGAAGGTAAAACATACTGAGTGCACTCATAATAATAATACATGTTCAAATGAAATGACATGTAAATGCGTTACAAAAGTACTACTCATGACCACGCGCCACTAGTGCTCATGCGCCACGCTGGACTCCGTCACCCGAAAAATGTAATGGGGGCGTAAGAAACCACTATACTCCACAAAGACAAATACTTAATTAAACAGCATCATTAATAAAAATAACATGACTTTAAGTATATAGGTACTGAACTGAACTGAAACTGATCTCGACTTAAAGTCGCTTGGCACTAGGCCGCTAATTCATGTGCACACCATGATCGGAACATTAATGTAACGCCCCGTTATTTTTTTGTGAAAAGTACCGGATTATTTTTCCAAAAGCAGAGTTAATTTATTATTTGTAAAAAAATCAATTTAAAAGGTCTATTTAACGAGCGCTACTCAACAACTTCACATATCAATAGTTAAGATATCACTTAACTAAACTGGGAAACATCCATCCAGAACATAATTCATCTCATGCCAACATGCTTCAATAGATATTCAACCATATGGAACAATCCGATAATCATAACATAGTCAAATTCCCAAGTTCAAATCTCTAATCATACATTATATTTCCAAAATAAACATAGTCGAATCTCTAGAGGCAATAGCAAATAAGTCTGGCATGAGATAGGAATAATAAGAAAAGCGGAAGCAGGTAAAACAGTTCATCAACGCATATATGACCCTGCCTCGCTCGTCTTATTGCCACGGCTACCAGGTCAACCTGAAAAGAGAGATAATAGTGGGGGTGAGTGAATACTTGCTCACCGTGGGAATACCATGCAGTATAATTAATATAAAGACTTAAAATTATAATCGCAGCATGAACACAAATCGACTAGTCTACCCTCCCTAGAAACTTCCATGCTCATGTGATCACACCCTTACCTATCAATCCTGCCAAAGATAGGAACAAGCCGTTAATCCTGAAAAAGACAAGAGTCGTCGACACAACGACGGGAGCAACAGCTAATATATAATCACATGGACTAAGCTCTCAAAAGGCTAGAGTTAGGCCTCATAGACTACCAGTTTACATGAATACATTGATTATCAAGCCAAGCATTTATAGAAATTAACATACATGGTAAGGTTTATCAACACCCACCTGATTAGTTTAGCAGATGAATCAAACAATCGACTGCTGGTAGGCTGAGGCTGGACTCCTCAAACACCTACAATTTAATCAAGATAATATTTCAAAAATACTTATCTTGAAAATTGGGAATTCAAACGAGAATTCATACTTAGTCAAAAAATTATCGACTAAGCAGCTCGTGGAAATTTTGTAGAATATGGAACCCTCGGATTTTAAACAAAATATTTAAAACAATCACTTAAAATGGCCAAATATGGATTCTACTTAAAAAAAACAAGGTCAAGGGCTCTAAAATCGGTCACACAGGTCGGGAAAAGAAAAACCGGGTTCAATCGGTCCGGCTCGGGTGCGGTTCGGTTCACGCGGGTGCAATCGGGGGTGTTTGGGTGCGGACTGGGTCTGTTGTGCATGAAAGGGCGCGGGTGCACGTGCTTCTGGGCACGGGGTGCACCCTGCGGGGCTCGGGAGGGCGCGCGGACACGCTGCGGGCGCGCACGTTGCGCGCCGATGTGGCCAGCGCCCGTGCCCGCAACCGCTCATCGGCAGATTGTTGGGGCTCGGAAAATGCCATAGTTCAAGGGGTTAGAATTTGAATTTCTCATTGAAAATTTTACAGCATATTAACCCTTGAGTTAGGAGTCTCCAGTTCAAATTTCAGCCAAAAATGCAAAGTATAATAATTATGAAAATTTCTAGACCGAGCAGGAGTCAAAATGACTTCAAAAATCCGAGAAGGCCATCAATCGATTTTTAAAATTCAAGAAACTTTCCAGATCATTTATACACACAAATGAGGGTCCAATTTTACAATATTTCATGAGTTTCATACTCCATGGCGGAGATACTCGAGGTCAAAGACGTAGCTCAAACAAGGCATTTGAAACTCAATTTGCATGCCTAACTTCATAAGCTTATATCTCATGCTAAACTCAACCAAATTACTTGAAATTTCATATATAAGCTCAGGACACATGGAAGAAATTATCTTGAAAATTCTAGCTTAATAGGATAAACCTAGCTTGGTCAGAATTTGAATGAAGCAACACATTAATCATGCATGCACAAGGCTTGAACTTCTAAATCCTAAAGCATGCTTATAAACACTTAAAGGCTGCAACTTAAATACATTAAATTACACCTAATAACACATTCTTATCAGCTAAAACCAAGGCTAGAAGCATCAGCTAACATATCTCTTGAAGACTTAGTAATAGAAGCAAGAGAGGCTCTCCGCGGCAAGGTTGGAATTAGCTCTCGACTTTTATTTGCTTAGAGAGTTTGATAGTGATTTTTGCTGAACTAAAACTAACGAAAAATGGAGTGATACTCATCTGAAGATAAGGACTTAATAGGCTTTAGGTAATGGGTTCAAAAATTTAGGAAAAAATGTGGGAGAGATATAGATGCCTTCTCTTCCCAAGGTTGGTCAAGGCATGGGTACTTGTATGTAATAAACAATTCAAAGCACTAAAGGAGCTGAAATTATTCTAGCCAAAACAATGGAGCATGGGGGGAACAAGTTCTTACACCAAGTGATAAAAAATAATGAACCCCAAACTAGCTTACTTAGGAATAAAGTACTCTTAAACATATTTAACACTTACTAGTCTAACTAAGCTTTACTTAAGCATTAATTCACTAAATCTCAGCTCTTATACATGCATAAGGTCAAGAGTCTAAGGATAGCTCAAGGTTCCAAGACTTACCAAAATGTTGTGCCATTTCTTTAAATTTTGAAATCAAAGGGGGCTAAAATAATTCTAAGGCAAAATGACCACCACAATTTAAAAAGAGCTGGTTTAAGGGTTCAAATGGATCGAGAATGTCCATCAATTGGGTCGAAATAATAGTGTTCGAGGTTCGGACTGAAACGGCTCGAAAATGAATTAAAACGGATTAAAATCGGTTTACGCAATTAAATCAAAAAATGTCGAAACAATTTAAAATTCCAATCAAATAAATCCTGATAAGGTCTCATCACATACATACACAATTCCGCTTAACCTCTCGTCTCCTTCAGCCCCAAATTCCCTCAACCCTAGTTGCCCAATTCGAGCAGTGTCGTCGCCCCCTTAACGGCGGTCTGGAGCCGTCGGTCGACGGCCTCCACCGCTCACTCAAGACGGACCAGCGCTTGTCCCCACTCGTGGTCCCTGTTCCAGACTCGTGGGATTGACGATAGGGCGTGTTTGGAGGCGGTTGCGGTGGGTCAAGTCGCAGTGGCCGCGCTTGGTTGTGGCTTGGTCCGTCGAGGTGTCCCGGGCTGAGTTGCTGTCTCCTAGGTCTCTCTCCTCTTCCCGTCATCTGTGGCTCTGTCCTTCTGCACCGGTGAAGCAGCAACCGGGACGGCGAGCTTCCGTCATCGACAATCGGCAGCGTCGTACGATGGTAAGCTTCTCCCTTTTGCTGCTTTGTCTCGGTTTCATTTGCTGCGACAGGTGGAGGCTTCACGGTGGTCGGCTGAGATCTCCTCGATTCTCTGCGGTGCTGCTGGCTGCTTATGGGGATTAGATGGATAAGATGGCCCTCTTGGCTGGGTCATTTGGACGATGCTTAGCATTGTAGGCTTTCGGCCCTTTCCTCTTCTATTTCGGCTGCCGGGCCGGTTTGGTTGAGGCTACCTAGGACTACTTGGTAGTATTGTGGTGGAGTCGGTTCGGCTGGGGGTCGGTTGTTCCTTCAATTTTGTGGAGTGCGGGCTAAGCCCTTGGTTAGTTGTTGGATTGCCGAGCATTCACCTTGCTAGGCCTTATGCAGTGGTGAACGGAGGTTTGGTTCTCTGAAGCTGGCTTCGGTTTTGGTTTGTTCGGCTGACTTCTGGATTCGACTGTTGTGGGGGACGTAATAGTATTAGTCTGTAGTTGTTTGTTTAGTTTGTGTTGTGTTGTGCGTGTTTTGTGCCTCTTGTCTTTGAGTTTTTGTGTTTTTGGTCTGGGCCGTTGGCCCCTGTTTACCTGGGTGTTACCTTTATTCTCCTGTTGGGAGCCAACACCTAGGCATTCTCCTGTTGGGAGCCTTTTGTTTTGTGATTGTGGTTTAGTTGTGTTTTTCTCCCGTTGGGAGCCAGTTTCTAGTTGTTCGTTGTTTGAGTTAGGTTTTCTTCTGGCGTTGCCAGCGATTCTAGGCGGACTTCGGTCTAGCCTCCCAGTTTGTAATTCCGCACTTTTGTGCGCCTTTTATATAGTACTTCTATCGTTTTGAAAAAAAAATCAAATAAATCCTAAAAATTATAATACATAAAAATAATAAATAAACACATGATATTCACATAAATAATATTACATAACATTTGAATAAATAAGCAGATAAAAAAAACGAGCAGTTAATATCATAACCGACAAACAAATAACACAAAGGCAAATAATCAAAAATAAGCAAATAAATAATAATATAATATTCAGAAAATTCTAATAAACAAACGGGGCGCTACAATCTACCCACCTTAAAAAGAATTCCGACATCGGAATTCGAATGAAAACAAATCATCTAGAATATAAAAAGAGTACAAAAAGGAGATCAAAAAGCGAAGTTCGGATATCTCCTCCTAAGCTCGGCCTCGATTTCCCAAGTCGCCTCGGTCTCGTCGTGTCGGCTCCAAAGCACCTTCACCAAACTCACTGCCCGGTTCCTCAGCTGATGGACCTTCTGGTCCAGTACGACAACCGACACCTCCTCATAGGTGAGGTCTTGCTCGACCTACAACTCGCCGAAGTCCACCACATGGTCGGATCATGTACTTATCTACGCAGCATGGAGACATGAAATACATCGTGCACTCCCGACAAGTCTGGTGGCAAAGCTAGCCGATACGCCAAGTCTCCGACTCGTGCAAGGATCTCAAAAGGTCCGATATAGCGAGGCCGAAGCTTCCCCTTCTTCCCGAAGCGAATCACACTCTTTGTTTGTCCCATTTTTGTCGTATTTTTCTTTTTTTTTTTTGTCTTTATTTTGCCCCCATTTTAGGCCGTTTTGTAGTTTATTGCTTGTTTTGCTCTATTTCGTTTTCTTTGTGTTTTCCGTATATTTTTTCCAGTTTTTCTTTGTTTATGGTGTGTAGGTCGAAAGCCTCGAGAGGACCGTATTACAGGTAAAAATTAGTCGGGCAAGCGTATGTAAAGAGAGGAGATCGTTGGAAACACACAGAAAAAAACGGAATCGAATTCCGAGTCCGAACAAGAGTAAACGAGCCCGAGATGCGAAGAAGGACGAGCTGTCAGGCACCGCGCGCGCGCCGCGCTGCGACGGGCACCACGACACGGAAAGAGGCTCCCAGGCGCCCAGGCCTCATGCCTCGAAAGGTCCCGCGCCGCGGCACTGCTCTCCGTCGCACCGCGGTAGCCGTCACGCCGCGGCACCTGCTATGTGTTTTCCTAGCGCGACAGCGCCGCGCCGCGGCACATGCTCCCTTCACGCCGTGCTAGATTTTTCTCACGCCGTGAGCCTATTGCTTATAAATATGTTCGTACGAGACTCGACAAAGAACACTTCTCTCGACCGGGTGAAAACCTAGGTCCCGAGAAAAAAACACGAAAAACTCCTTTTTCTCCTTCCTTCTCTTCTTCTTCTTCATTTTTCTTCTTCTTTTCACCATTATTTTCCATTTTTCCTTCTTCTTCTTCTTAGTTAGGAATTAAAGCTCGTACTTTGGATTCTACCCTTGTGTAATATTCCATCAGTTTATTAATATAAATTATGTTTTAGTTCCGATATAATAACGTTGTCGATTATTATTTTTGGAATTAATTATTTTCAGTCGAAATTATCCGAAATTATTTTTGACGTCCCGTTTACGTTCGGAAAAATTTTGGTAATTAAGTATTATGCTTAATAATTAATTAAGCATAAAGGGTGATTAAGGAATAAGCACTCACGGTTTAAATGAGTAAACCGTATCATTTTTTTTCCTTTAAATTCAATAAGTCGTAGCAATTTTTTTATTGAATTTCCATGGTCAATTTCTTCAAGTGGAAGAAATCCTTCTTTTAGTCTAGCATGAGGTGGAGGAAAAGTTGATGAGTCATCATTTTGAATCTCCTAATTTGTGGCAAATGGCACCAAAGGAGTGAGCCACATATACACTACATCATCACCCTAATTTATTTTCTCTCTCGGTTTTCTATTTAAAGGGAGGAAGTGGGAAAATTTTTCCATCTTCCTTGATCATATATATTCAGCATATAGAGAGTAGAGAGGTTGAGAGAATTCACCTTAATACCACGCACGCAAGAAGCATAGCAAGCAACGCACCGTACGCGAGCTTCGTACGAGCACCGCCTACCACACCGAGCACGCACGCACTCGCGAACACTGAACGAGCCGAAAGGTAATTACATGAGACATTTCTTGTCTATATTAGTAGTATCATGGTCGGTTTGTATCAGGTTAACCGATTTCAAGTTAGCCATGTATCGTGTTTGCCGTGCGTGAAGTTCAGGTAGATCATGTCATGTTTTAATTCAAAATTCTTCGAGCAAACTTCTCATTTCTAGTTAATTTATGTGAAATCATGATCAGTCTGATTGTTTTGCTCGATGAATGTTCATGTTTGCTTGGTGGTTCGGCCACGGGATGTGGTCGCGCATGTAGCGCACCACGGGCCGTACATGTGTGTCAAGTAGGTTAAGTACAAGTCCTTCGAGCACTTCATGTTATTTTGTTCAGTAAATGATGTTTCATGTTCAGTTGAGTTTAAATTGCCGAGAGAAAAGTCAGTTTGGTCGAAAAACGGCTTAACGCCGTCGGCGGCGCACGGTGCGCACGCCGCGGCCGAGTCCAGCTCATTGTGCAAAAAGTCATGTTTTCAAGTTATTTTATGTTGATGATCATGTCAAGGCAGTTGAGGTTGGATTGGTCGATAGGAGTTGTCGGACGGCCGACAAGGGGCTGGTCGTGGCCGCGCTGCCCGCACGCAGCGGTAGCAGTGCGCCGGCAGTCAGCCAGCGCGACTGGCATCGTGCGCACAGGCCCGCTGATACGGAAGTGGGTTCCGGACCCCTGCGACAAGAAGGGCCAAGGGCCGACACGACCCGAGGAGGCTGAAAATAGGGCCAAAACAACGCATGCATGGCCTAAGAGGCGGGTACGAGCTCGTATGCGAGGCACTCAAGCACATGAGAAGCAGCACGTACAAGGCAGTAGACAAAGGCGCGCACACGCGCATTAGCGTAGACGCGCATGGCGCTTGGAGTATAGGCGAAGTGGCGCGCAGGGGAAGGTTGTTGGGTGGATGGCGCGCGAGGGGAGTTGCTGCGGATGGATGGGCGCGCAGCTAGCGATGGGCGATGCGCGGGCATTGGGCGTGCTGGACGACGAGCGCGGGGCGCACGACGACACGCGCGAGGCACAAATCAAGACCGGGGTGGCAAGCCTAATCCTCGTAGGAATAGGCAAGGCGCGAATACTAATCCCTGCAGGAATAGGAAAAGCAGTTGAGTGTCGGAACACGCGTGGAAGATCAGTGACGGGAGTAATCCTCGGAAGATCAGGAAACGTAACTGGGAGCATATTCCTAGTAGGAATAGGAATAGTGGATATGGGCTCAAAGCATAATCCTACAAGGAATAGGAATGGCGTATGTGGGGCGTGAGGCCTTAAGCCTCGAGGCGAGAGGACATACATGGGCGAAGGCAGTGCAGCCCTAGTCCTCGAGGACTAGGGCAAGGCGTGAGGGCGGCGCATACGTTGAGGCGGCGAAAGGGTTGAGGCGTGTGGAAGACTTGGAGCTTCTAGAATTGCTTGGTGTGCAAGCCAAGCAATAGTATTTTGGTAGTAGTAGGATTTTATTGCTTTCTAGTGTTAGGATTTCTATTATTACAAGATTTAGGAGATCTAGTATAGTTAGGCTTAGATTTATTTTTGCACCAATAAATACCCATGTACCTCTTCAATAATAAACATGTTGAGTCTTGGAATTGATGAGTGAATCTCATAAGGGGGAACTTGATGTTCTTACGTGTGTTTAAACAAGGCCGTTAGTGCGTGTTTACATACAGTGTCGGAGAGAAGGCCATTAAAGCGTCTTGAAGTCACAGTGTCTAGGAGAAGGCCGATAGTGCGTCTGTTAGATACACCTATCGTGGATAAACGAAGGCCCTAGTGCGCGTTTATTCACAACCCACGTATAGATAACAACACGATCCGTCATCATTGGTGCTTTCATTGAGAGGTGCTGATCGTGTTGTTATCTATCTAATTTTTTTTCTTTTTTCGGTTTTGCCTTTTGCTGAGGGGGCCGAATTTTGTTCTTTTTTGGTTCGAAATTTTCGAATTTTCTATTCGAATTTTTCAATTTTTTTCGAAAGTCTTAAAAAAAAGTGTCATCTTGTTAGTCCTTTGTTTGATTTTTGTTTCGGTTATTACCTTTCGTTGAGGGGCCGAATTTCTCTTTGTTTTATTTTTATTTTTGGGTTCGATTTTTTTTTCGAATTTTTAGAGTAAAAAAAAAAAATATGTTGTTCGAGCCAGTAGTTGATTTGGATTGGGAGGATCTCGATTACCTCGAAAGTTTAGAGAGGGAATTAACCCCATGGGAGCAAAATTATTTGGAGGAGATGTACGAGCAAAAGGAGGAGTATAAAAGACAACTCAAGATCATGGAGGAAGAGCAACAAGCTGTGGCCCGTAAAAAGGAATCGTACATGATGATCGAAGGGATCGAAGTGCTCGAAGTCGAAGAGGAGATGGTCGCGATCAAAAACTTAGGCCCATCTATGCCCGATGATCAAACCGATGATACACGCATAGACGTCGAAGAAGCAGAGGTAGTCGAGGTAATTGGTGGCGCGATCGAGCGCGCAGATGATGTTGATGGTGAGGTCTCGATCGAGTTCAAAGAAGCCAAGACCGAAGGACACAAAGAGATCGGGGAGGTTCGAGAAGGGGATGAAGAGGGCGTACATGAGGAAGTTACGTTCATAGTCCTAGAGGTCGAAGAAGATGTGCCCGATATTTGGATGGTCAAGGATGAATCCTTGAGGACAAGGAAAGTCTCGAAGAGGAGGGGAATGATACGGAAGTGGGTTCCGGACCCCTGCGACAAGAAGGGCCAAGGGCCGAGACGACCCGAGGAGG
>CACSLK010027831.1:4565510-4580413 GCA_902706635.1 Striga hermonthica | reverse complement strand
GTTATTATTTTCAATGTTTACATTAGTATGAGTTTCCACGGAGCACAGTGCCATAGTGCTCATTTCCCACTTTTATCATGTTTTTTCAGGTCAGGATGTCGGGCCGGGAGCATGAGCTGACGGAGGCTTCAGAATATTTATGTTTTTGACTGTATATTTATGATGATGACTTACGCTTCCGCTATTGATGTTTTGATGACTTCTAACGATGTTTTGGATGACTTTTGACGTACTTATATTTTGACGAACTTTTGGGAAACTTTATGCTTTCAGAAACCAAATGATTTTATTAAAAATTAACATAATGGTTTTCCAAATTAAGTCACGATTTTAAGGTAGCACCCCGAATCAGTTTTTGCAAAGTAAAAAGTCTTTATTTTAAGTAACTTTGTGAAATTTTCGCACTCTGATTTTACAATAAGGAGGGGTGTTACACACAAGATGATAGTTCATTGCAAAACTACAAAAGATTCTTGGAGGGTCTTACAGCGTCAATTTGAAGGTTCAATGGCTGTCAAAGCGTCTAGACTTCAACGGGTAACTCTTGAATTTGATAAGATAAAAATGAGGGATGAAGAGACAATTGACGTATACTATGCCAGATTCTGTGGTCTGGTAAACCAAAGCATGATGCTTGGAGAAGAAATCTCTGAAAAACTTCAAGTTCAAAAGATTATGAGAACCGTCGTTCCCAGGTTTAGAGAGAAAATCACATCTCTTGAAAGTTTCCAAAGAGTGGCGTCGTTGGATGTTGATGAACTTCTTGGAGAGCTTAGAACTTTTGAGATCAACAACAATTATGACAAAGTGAAAAGTAAGGGCTTAGCTCTCAAAGCTGTTGTAGTCGAGGAAAGAGAAGAAAGCGATGACGATGAAGGTCCGTTGGCAGATGATAGTGAGCTGAAAGAAGCACTAGCTTTAATCGCGCGAAACTATGGGAAGATGAGTCAAAGGCTGTACAAGAACAAATTTGCTGGAAAAAAAGGGGAACAGTTTCAGCAAGAATGTGGTACAGGACAAGAAAAGTAGTATGCCACTCTCAAAATTCGATTCACAACGAGTCAAGAAGGATCAATGCAGGGAGTGTCGAGGCTTTGGACACTTCCAGTATGAGTGTGCTAATCTTAAGAAGAAGAATAAGTCACTGAAGGCAACCTGGGAAGATTCAGATGAAGAAGGTATAGACGAACCTTCGGTACACACAAGCAACCTGGCAGTTCATACCTCAGTCAAAAAGTTCATGTGTCTCACCACTTCTCTTGCCCCGACCAAGTTTGAAGAAAGTTTGAAATAAACTGAAGCATCTGAGGATGAAGTATATCAAAATGTGTGTGTAGATCCAGTTCACTTACTTGCTATGGAAAAATGTGCTCAAGCATCTGAAGCTCTACAGAAGCTTCAAAATGAAGTGTTTAGACTTTCAAGAGCAAACAGGGTGCTGAACGAACAAGCATCAGCCTCCACTGCTACTAAAGAGTGTGAACTGGATACTGCAAAGGCACGAACTTGCATCCTTGAGAGCAGTGTCAAACTTGCTAAACAAGACGGACTGGAGAAGGCTTCAGACCACTGAATGCTTGAGGACCGAACTATTCTCTACTCAGAAACTTCTTACCGAGCGGAATCAGGAAATCGTACTACTAAAAAATGAAGTTGATCGGCTGATGAACGAACATGCTAGCATTGAAATCAAACTGAAGGCAAATTCTGCTGAGTTGAACCAAACTGCAGAAGCTGTTCGAAAATTGAACAAGGGAAAAGCAGATCTGAATGAATTTCTTTCCTTGGGAAGACAACATGGTGATCTTACTGGAATAGGGTACACTGGGAGGGAAGATATTCCTGAGTCCTCAACTGGAGCTTCAAATACCAAACATACCGGTCTTGGATTTGGGGACATAGGAGATGGAGGCGTGAACCTCCATGGGAGACCTTCCAGAAAAGTGTTTGAAAGGATTGTAAAAAGCACTGTAAGTAAACCTCTATCTCCACAATTCCCTTTGAAGGTTCATTCTCCCATGCAGAAATCTGTTAATAAAACTCACCATAACTTCGTTCCTATCTGTCATTACTGTGGTGTAACTGGTTACATAAGACCCAAATGCTATAAAATGCAGCATGATCTTTGTATAGGCAATGTTAGGGGTTGGAATCAGTCTGGCATTCAAGTGAAGGTCCATTCCAGGATCCTCTCAAATAACCGTAACAAAACTCATCAAGTATGGGTTGCTAAGAAATCCTTCAACTGTTTTGCCTCTGTTCTATCCCTCAGGACCTTCCTGAAAAGTAAATGGTATCTGGACAGTGGCTGCTCTAGACACACGACTGGTGAACCTTCATACATGATGAACATTCAACCCAGTTCAAATGGGGAAGTCACATTTGGTGACGGAGTGAGCAATAAGGTTATTGGAACTGGTTGTTTAAACTTGGGTGGAATACCTAAACTAACTGATGTGTTACTTGTTGATGAGCTAAAGGCAAATCTTTTGAGTGTGAGTCAACTCTGTGATCAAGGCCTTAGTGCCAGTTTCTCAATTAATAAGTGTTATGTGAAGACAGTGAAGGTTCTTGTGTGCTTACAGGTTCTCGTTCAACGGATAACTGTTATCTTGTTGATGTTAATGAAAAATGCCTTTTCTCAAATGTGAGCGAACCTGAAATATGGCATGAACAAGTAACTGATGTGTTACTTGTTGATGAGCTAAAGACATATCTTTTGAGTGTGAGTCAACTCTGTGATCAAGGCCTTAGTGTCAGTTTCTCAATTGATAAGTGTTATGTGAAGACAGTGAAGGTTCTTGTGTACTTACAGGTTCTCGTTCAACGGATAACTGTTATCTTGTTGATGTTAATGAAAAATGCCTTTTCTCAAATGTGAGCGAACCTGAAATATGGCATCAACGCTTAGGGCATATTGGATACTCTTACCTTGTCAAATTGACCAATACATGTGTAGTCAGGGGTCTTCCAAAGATTGCTGTGAAGGACCATCCAATTTGTGAACCTTGTCAACTAGGTAAGCAAACGAGGACATCCCACAAATCACTGAACCATATTGCTTCTAAACAGATCCTAGAGCTTCTTCACATGGATCTCATGGGTCCCATTCAGGTAGAAAGCTATCAAGGTAAAAAGAATATTTTTGTATGCGTTGATGATTTCTCTCGATATACTTGGGTTGATTTTTTGCGTGAAAAGTCTGACACATTCTCTGCCTTTAAGTCACTTTGTTTGAAGGTTCAAACTGAGAAAGGTTTTCCCATAATAAGTATTCGAAGCGATCATGGAAGAGAGTTTGAAAACTCTGAGTTTGCTGAATTTTGTGATTCTCTGGGTATTAGTCACGAGTTCTCGGCTCCTAAAACTCCTCAGCAAATGGAGTTGTTGAAAGGAAGAATCGCACTCTACAAGAAATGGCCAGAGTCATGTTGAACTCCAAAAACATTTCTTCCAGATGGTGGGCTGATGCAATCAATACAACATGCTACCTCGTGAATCGTGTGTACCTTCGTCGAGGTATTGGTCTGACTTCATATGAACTCTGGAAAGGTAAGAGTCCTAACCTCAGTCACTTGCATATTTTTGGGTGTAAATGTTTTATCTATAATGATCGTGACCAACTTGGGATGTTCGATGCAAAATCGGATATTAGATTCTTTCTTGGTTATTCTAAAAATAGTCAAGCGTATCGTGTTTACAACACAAGTACCTCGAGTCCATAAATGTAATCTTTGATGAAAAAAATCTCAAGTTAGTTCTTCTGTATCCTTTAATCAATTTGACAATGTTGAGGCATTGCAGGATACTCAGGGTGTTAAGAACTCTACAGACAAGGAGATAGCTGAACCTTCTGTTAAGGATGCTGAAACATCAACTGACTACATTGTCCCTGGGACTCAAGAAGGTTCTGTGTTACCTAGGCATGATCCTCCCTTAAGGGTTCAGAAACACCATCCATCCGAGCAAGTCATTGGTGACATAAACGAGAGAGTAACCAGAAACTCGAAGACGTCAGTCAAAGAACTTATGGGTGTCTCTCATTATGCCTGCTACACCTCACTCCTTGAACCCAAGAATACTAAAGAGGCTCTGAAAGACGAGTGTTGGATCTTAGCCATGCAGGAGGAACTGGAGCAACTCACTAGAAACGATGTCTGGGAGTTAGTCCCTGAACCTTCCTCGAGAAATGTTATCGGAACCAAGTGGATCTTCAAGAACAAAACTGATGAGTTCGAGAATGTGACACGGAACAAGGCGAGACTAGTAGCTCAAGGCTACACTCAGACTCAAGGGATTGATTTTGATGAAACCTTCGCCCCCGTTGCTAGACTTGAATCGGTACGCATATTTCTATCTATTGTATGTTTAATGAAGTTCATTGTTTAGCAGATGGACATGAAGTCTGCCTTTCTGAATGAGATATTACATGAAGAGGCTTACGTGAAGCAGCCTGAAGGGTTCAAAAATCCCAAGAATCCGAATCATGTCTACAGGCTTAAGAAAGCATTGTCCGGATTAAAGCAAGCACCTCGTGCGTGGTATGAACGCCTTACCATGTACCTTCTGGAAAAGGGATTCAAGAGAGGAGGAGTAGATCAGACATTCTTTGCTCTTCGAATGAATGAGGACCTATTGGCTGTTCAAATCTATGTCGACGACATCATCTTTGGATCAACATCCAAGAAGCTGGTCAATCACTTTGTGAAACTTATATCATCTGAATTCGAGATGAGTCTGGTCGGTGAACTTTCGTACTTTCTTGGACTTCAGGTAAAGCAAGGTAAAGGTGGTATTTTCTTGCATCAGGGTAAGTATGCAAAAAACATTGTTAAAAAGTTTGGTCTTGAAAATGCTAAATGTCCTCAAACTCCCATGGGCACTCATGTAAAAGTGTCATAAGATGATGAAGGTACATCTGTTGATCAAACTCTACACAGAAGTATGATTGGTAGTCTTTTATATCTCACTGCTAGTAGACCTGACATTTGCTTTAGTGTTGGATTATGTGACAGGTATCAGGCTGCCCCCAAGGAATCACATATGAAAGCAGTCAAGCATATCATAAAGTACATTGGAGGTACAATAGAGTATGGTCTGTTCTACTCTGCTGATACGAACTTACATCTTGCAGGTTATTGTGACGCTGTGGGGTTGAAATCTTGATGATCGAAAAAGCACCTCTGGTGGGTGTTGTTACATAGGATCAAACTTGGTATCTTGGTTCTGCAAGAAACAAAACTGCATCTCCCTTTCTACTGCTGAAGCCGAGTACATAGTCGCTGGAAGCTGCTGCTCACAGTTGGTATGAATGAAACAAATTTTATCTGAGTATGGTATGAACGTTCATTCGGCTCAAATTTTCTGTGACAACACTAGTGCAATAAATATTTCGAAAAATCCTGTCCAACATTCACGTACCAAGCATATTGACATTCGGTATCATTTTATTCGTAATTTGGTAGAAGATGGAATTATTGTGTTGGATCACGTACCTACAGATGATCAGCTTGTTGATATTTTCACTAAAGCTCTTGATTCGAAACGATTCTTGTCCCTGAGAAAATTTTTTGGAATGTGTGCTATATAATTTATGTGCATTGTGTCAGTATATATATATATATATATATATGTATATATGTATATATATATATATATATCGTGTCTATTGCATATAAGATCTTTTTTTAGGCATCTTAGTATGTAGGTTCATCCCTGGAATTCTTCTCTGATTGTTTATTGGTAAGTTTGTTGATTGGTGGTCTGTGAATTCTAACTGGTTAGTTTGTAAGAGCTCGTCATGATGACCATTTTAATATACTTGTAAGAGTTGCTCTCGTGAAAATAAGCATCGGGCAACTATCACATGAGGTGCTTCCTTGATCACCTATGAAATGAGTTACGTGTCTAATAATAATCGAGGTGTGATAGCTACAGGTAAACATTATAAGAATGAACGTTCTCTGGTGAAATAAGGCTGGCCATCCTGATATCTTCTCAGCTTGTTCAAAATTAAAACTTTTTGCGGGATGATTCACACATCAAGTAATGGGCTTGACATTGGCGTATAGTTGATGTTAGTAAGTGAATTGGTGTGGAAGTTCATAGAACGGAGTAAGTTCAACATAAGTATTGGGGCTGAATTGTGAATGAAAATTTCGTTTTTTGCTAAGAGAAAGTGATGAACGAACTTATATTAATTCCGTGTTGTATAAAAGTGGGAGTAATAAGGGTTGAGTTGTGCACGAAGAGAATTTATTTTTCTCATCATCTTGTTAGTGTCGAACTCGTCCCAAATTGATTTGGAAAGATTTGTGGGTCAATCAATTAATGGCTCTTTTCAATATTGCGTGAAAAGAAAATTCTAGGGTATTGCGTGTTAAGTATATAATTTAGGCATGTGCATCCAGTTTTTCTCATGGCATATATTATTTCGATCTTGCGCCTAAAATTATTTTTGGTACATGATTTGGCCGATATTCGTGTCTGAAACTTCATGCGTTATAGATGGTAACTGTATCAATTAGATTGGTAAGTGATCTTTTTGGAGGGAACGATTTTTAATGTCCTTTGCCGTGTTGGTCAATTTTTTTTTTTCAAATTTCAAATTCTATGAGCTGAACCGTCTTGTAACTGCTTTGGTAACTGTGATTTATGTTTTCTATATCATCCTTATCACCTTTGCTTCTCTTTCATATCAATCATAATCTCTGATTTGCTTATTCTTCTAAAACTCTCTAACATTCCTTCTTCAAGAGAATCTATACCTCTCGAAAATGCCTAAATCCAAGCAGGGCACCGTGAAGCCGAAGAAGAATGTTCCTCCGCCATCTCGGCGTTCAACTCGTCAAAGCCAAAGTTCCGATACTCCACTAGATCCAACTCCTTCAACCATGGACACTGAGGACATTCAACCTCCCGTTGAATCCACAACTAGGGTTTCTCCAAGCCCTAAAAAATCCTCAACGACAAAAGTTTCTCAACCTGAAGTCGCCGAACCTAGTGAGAAAGTTGGAAAAGGTTCTCCCTCTGTCATCAAATCTCTAAAGAAGCGCAAGAAGGCCGCCGAAACTGCCGCACCTAAAACCAAAAAGGCGAAAAAGGTCGTTCATGTGCCTGAACCTGCTGCTGGTACTCCTTCTCACACGAAATCTGAAGGAGAGTCGTCTCCGGATTCTGATGTTGATTCTGTTGAACGTGAGGTTACCAACTATGTTGCTGAACCTGAGAAATCAGACAACAAACATGCTGTGGACAAGGAACTTTCTCCTCTTGAGAAAGAAAAAATCGTTGCTGAAGTCGAGGGTGATGGTCCAGACAGTCCTCTTACTGTTTGTAATGCTTTATATCGTCAGTTTTATTCTCCTTTGGCTGAAACACGTTTTTCTACCATCTTTTCTCAAATGAAGTTTCGTCTTGAGCGGACGATTGATAGCGAACATTATTAACAACTTGGGTTTCTTGAACTTCTGAAGAAAGTGGGTCTTGAGGGTTCAGTCACGTCTGTTGGGAAGTATTGTCCCTGACTTGTTGGTGAATTTTATTCGAACCTGACTACCTCTGTCGTGGATCCGTCCTCAAAGAAGTTTCAAAAAGTGTTTGTGCGTAATAGTGTGGTTGATTTCTCTCCGTCTGTTATGGATTCAGTACTTGGTTTAGCTGAAGGTTCCTCTCTTCGTCCTCTGACTGATGATCTTGATGAAGTTGCTCGCACCTTGACCAGTGGACAACTTACAAAATAGCTTGCTCCGGAAATCTTTGTGAAAAGTCTAACTCCGCCTGGCAATGCTCTACAAAAGATAGGAGCATCGAATTGGACTCCTACCACTCACAAGCAGTTTGTCACCCCTATGCAAGCTCGTGTTATCTATCGTATTTTGAATGGTACCCCATTTGATGTTGGTTCTGTGATCTTTGTTGTTGTGAGCTTTGCGGAAATCTCCAAACCTCATAAGTTGATGTTGTACTCATCTACCATATGTGCTATTCTCTTCGAGGCTGGAGTGAAAATGGATCCTCGACTTGGTGATAATTATGCCCCTGTTAACAAACCTCTTGCCCTTGCTGGTGTTAAGGTTGCTCCGCCTCGTCCGTCTATTTTCAAGGCCTCTGATGTACCATCCCAGCTCCGCATATTTTTCAATCATCCAGTGGCAGTTATCGCGGGGCTTGAAAAGAAATTGGCTGATCAGCGAAGCTACTACAAAGAGGTTTTTGGTGCTTTAAAGTCTCGTGCCCCGTTTATCTCTAAATCGAAAAAGGGGGAGAAAAATAAGGATGTTGTTGCTGCAAAGAAGAAAGCTCTTGCTAAGGGGGAGAAGAAAGCTTTTGCTAAAGGGGAGAAGAAGACTGGGTCTACTGAAGAAAAGAAGACAAAGGAGACTGCTGCTGCTGCTAAGGAAAAAGGGAAAGAGAAGATTGTTGCCGCTAAGGACAAGGGAAAGGAGAAGGTTGTGGAAGAAGATGAAGGGTCAGAAGAAGGGGAGGATGAAGAAGCTAGGTCTGATACCGAGGATGAGGAAGAGGAAGCAAGCTCAGAGGAAGGGACCGAGGATGGTGCTGAAGAAGGTTCTGGGGAAGAATCTGACGAGGAAGAATCTGCATTGCTATCTCCCTGCAGGACTTCCATTTGCCTTTTGTTAAAAACTCTGTTTTGTGTGTTTTGTTTGAACTTTTTCCTTTATGTTTTCTTATCTTGTGCTTGATGAACTTTTGTGGGATATCTTTGTGAACTAATGTGCTGTTATTCAGGTATTTGAAGTTGTTTCTAAGAACAACACATGTGTGATATTAGTATTCTTAGGCAATTGCGTATTATGCAGTATTTGTATTTGTTTCGTCTTTGCAGGTTCATGGTTTTCGATTTATCTGCCAAAGGGGGAGATTGAAAGTGCTGAAGATTTGCAGTAAATCGATGAACCTTCTGATGTTCGCAGAGTCCAGAAATTTACGGAAGTATTTAAGGGAAGTTTATTTTTGGTATGAATAAGTCTTAATTTTAATTAAGTCCAAAGGACTGATTATTTATTTTGGCAGGACTTTGGGATTGAGGGGGAGATACACTTTCCATAATCCAAAGTGAAGGAGGATCGCGAGATTTTATTTCCATAATCAAAGAAGAAAAAGTTCAAGAGAAGACTTTCCAAAGGATCGCGAGATGCACTTTCCTTATCTGCGTTTGTCTTGGATGAGAAGACATTCCAAAGGTTGTTGAAGATAAAAGGAGGACGAGACCAGAGTTAGGACAATTTTTTGAATCTGAATTTTTGAGTTAGATATTTTTCTTTCCTTTAGTGAAAAAGTGTGATATTCAGAACATTTTGTAAAAGAACGTTCGGAGGTTCGTTCTTATAGTTTGAGGGATTCGAACTAGAAAATCCACAAGGGAGTTATGGTCGGATAAGTAGTTGTGTGAATTATTATTCAAGTAGAGTGTAGAGGGAGTCTATACTGTAAACCCTTGGATGATGTATGAGTTGTTTACTTTAATGAAAGAGATCTGAAGGGAGAGTGGGACGCTCTCCTGAAGGTTCAATTTTTAGTGAAAAACTGCTTCCGCAATTGTTTGAATCTTCATTACTGTCTTTCTATTCGAATTACGTGCAACTCTGGATACTTGGTGTTTACGTATCAAATTTCAGGTGATATGATATTATTAAATTTGCTTATGAATTATTATTCAAGTTATAATAAATAATATTATTACTTATACTTAACAGCCACAAAATGGTTTACCCAGTAATGTGGCGTGAAATTTATAACTGCTTATTCTTGTACCCACCGAAAGATTTATCGAGTAGTGTCGAGTGACATTTTTATTTGATTTTTATTTATATTCATTAAATTGTTTACATAATGACTCGGAGAATTTTTAAGGTAATATACAAGATTAATGTAACGCCCCACTTTTATTTACCGAAAACCAAAATAAATTTTTTGAAATTCATTTCAAAAAAACAATATTTGAGGCGCTACTCTTTTTCAAAACAATAATCAATACACATCAATTTCTCAATACTCGGCAATTATCAATACTCATAATCAATAATAAAATCCCAATAATGCAATAATAATCCAATAATGATCTAGGGAAATAATCCCTATCAATATTCCAATATTCCAATACTAGAAAACAATAATCAATAATAATGCAATAATATCAAAGTTCAGTTCAAAGCGGAAGCATTTATTCAAATTAAAGACCACCACTCGCATCCCTTCCGCCGTGCCGCATAAACTAACCTGCATCCATGAAGAGCAGGTGGGGATGAGCACAATAGGAAAGTCGAGGTGCTCACCGCTATGCAATAATTAATGAAAACAATTTAAGTATGGTCGCAGCATGTATACGAATCAATAATCGTCCCATCTCCTATCAATAATCAATAATGGTCTCATGTGCACACCTATAACAAAAGACTACTGCCGAGCTTTATACCAAACGCCTTCCTCAAAGGCCTTACAACGAGTGCCCAGCCAGTAGGAGCAATAATCCACCCCGAACGCTAAAACTTTCGCCTTGGCCTTACATACGAGGATCACCAGCCAAGGCTCACGCCCTGACTGTCAACAATAATAAAGGAGACTACCCGAAGGTACGTTCTATAGCTACGGGGATAACCGTTCGACGGCCAATATAGCTCACATCGAAGGCTACATGGTTCACATGCATACATTGATCATACTACAACAAAAACAATTAATTAAGGCATAGTAAATTTTACAATTACAACCCACCTGAATAATAACAGAGGATTTCTCGAACAACAAGTGTAGGTTGAGAGCTCGGCTCGTCAAACACCTACATTTTAAGGCAAAAATATTCTTATAACTAACTTGCCCTTAAACTACAACAATCAGAGGTTCAGGAAATTTGTCAAAAACAAGGCAAAATAACCCCTAGTAAGGCTTCATAGTTCGCAATAATTTTTCAGTTTCTTAAGGCCAGGAAATTGAACAATATGGCAGCATGAATTAAACATTAACACAATTGAGCAACCTGAAAGTCATGTACATATCAACATGTCATCACTTAATTTAGAAATTATTCATTAAATCAATGTTAGTGGAATTCCCAAACATTACTTACTAAAAGGCATCAAGTAATATACATAATAAAGTAGAAGTAAATCTGGTACACACACATGCATTCAACTCACGAGAAAGCCTTACAGCATTTAAACTCACTTCACCTGATATTATAACAAATGGCAATTTTTAGAGCCTAACTTTACTTCTTAGACTTAAAATAACAATTATAAATCTCATATTTACAGTAAATACTAACACCAAAAAAAAAAATACAACCGGCTAATACTTCAACCAACAATTCACTTAACCTCTTATTTTTTATTCAATTGTAATTATAAGTGGTCCAAACGCTGCAGGTTATTAATCTATTTTATACACAAAAGAACATATAAACTGACATTTTTAACATATAAGCAAATATGATTGCATTGAGATCTTACTAATCTCGGACAGGAAAGAAAAAAAAAAGTAAAAATAAAGAAAAGGATGCCGCTGCAAATTTGAAAAATCCAAATACTTACATGATTATTTGAATAAGAAATTCAAGTCTCACTTAAAAGCATATTATATAAAGCTTTATCAAAATTTATACAAAATGTAGACACAACATCAAGGTTCAACTGTTCACAACAAACGAGTTCTACTATCCACGTCAAATTCACGAAGGAGAAGAACACAGATAAAACGAACATAATTCAACCGATTTATAAACAATCAGAAAAGAACGGTTCGAAAGATTACCCGTCTTCGGGAATCTACGAGTTATCGGAATATCAGGTCGGACGAACGGGGAGGACGCGGTGTTCGAACGGGGCTCGAGAGAAGGAGCAGCAACGGACGGAGGAGCACGGCTGCGGGTCGTTGGTTCTCGCGAGACGTTGGCATGGGAAATCGCAATCGAAGATGGTGGCGATGGTTTATGAGAGATTTTCTTCTTTTAATCTGATGATCGTAGCAGGATTGGTTTCAACGAGAGAAAGAGAGAAGATTTTTTAGGAAAGCTGCGTGGGCAATAAAATCTGCTAAGGTTTTCACGAGAGGCTGCGGGATTGATACGAGCTTAGGGATTTTAATCCCTCTTAAATACATGCTATTAGGTTTAGGAGATGTCTTGGTCCCCAAGACTAAATCACACGCACACATAACGCACAGAATCTAGAAAATCCGGCTCGGGTCGGTTCACATGTGGGGCGCGGTCTATTCTTGGTTCGACGATTAATAATACTCGGGCTCGAACGAACGAAGTAAATTTGATAAATACTTATATATTTTATACATATTTTATTTATAATAATATAACATTTAGACAATTAATATTAATAATAGTAATATTACTATTAACAACAAATAATAGCAAATTGGCATTTATTAATAATAATAATAGTAATATAATAATAATAATAATAATAATAATAATAATAATATTAATAATAATAATAATAATAATAATAATAATAATAATAATAATAATAATAATAATAATAATAATAATGACAATTAACAATAGCAATAATCAATATTTATTCCCAAATAATCCACGATAAAACGGGGTATTACAGTCTATCCACCTTACAAAGAATTCCGTCCTCGGAATTCTAAAATAAACTAGAAAGCAATAAAAAAAACACAAAGGGAAATCAGAACTCAAAGTTCAGATATCGCCTCCGAAGCTCGGCCTCCTTTTCCCAAGTCGCCTCCGACTCGTCATGTCGGCTCCAAAGCACCTTCACCAAGCTCACTGCCCGGTTTCTCAATTGAAGGACCTTCTGGTCAAAAATAGCTACTGGTACCTCCACGTAGGTAAGGTCTCGCTCGACCTGCAGTTCGCCGAAGTCCACCACGGGACCGGGATCATGCACGTATCTCCGCAACATCGAAACGTGAAACACGTCATGCACTCCCGACAAGCTAGGTGGTAAAGCCAGCCGATAAGCTAAGCTTCCCTTTCTTCCCGAAGCGAATCACACCCTTTATGGGTGAGACCTTCAGGAAGACGTGATCTCCGACGGCATACTCGTGCTTATCCCTCTTCCGGTCGGCATAGACTTTCTGTCTCTCTTGGGCTGACCGGATATGCTTCCGGATAACCTCAACTGTCTCTGCAGCTCTAAGAATGAACTCCAGACCCATGATCGTCCTCTCCCCGACCTCATCCCAGTACAAGGGGGTTCGGACCTTACATCCATACAAAGCCTCGAACGGGGCCATCTTGATCGAGGAGTGATATCTATTGTTGTAAGTCAGCTCGACTAAAGGCAATGCACTCTCCCAGGTTAGGCTACGGTCCAAGACCACAGCCCTCAATATGTCCTCCAAGTACTGGATCGTCCGCTCCGACTGACCATCTGTCTGAGGATGAAAAGCTGTACTGAACTCCAGCCTCGTCCCCATGGCCCGATGCAGAGTCTTCCAGAACTGACTAGTGAACTTCGCGTCTCGATCAGACACAATCTCCACGGGAACTCCATGAAGTTTGACAATCTCGTCCACAAACAATTCGGCATACTGACTAGCCTTCATAGTCGTCCGGACCGGCAGAAAGTGGGTCGACTTCGTAAGGCGATCCACAATCACCCAAATAGAGTCATGCCCGGTCCTCGACCTCGGCAATCCCACCAAGAAATCCATGGTGATGCACTCCCACTTCCACAAGGGAACCTCAAGTGGCTGCAACTTCCCTCTCGGCTTCTGATGCTCAGCCTTCACTTGCTGACATACCAGACACCCATTCACGAACCTTGCCACTTGCCACTTCATACCTCGCCACCAGAAAGACTTCCTCAAGTCCTGATACATTTTTGAACTACCAGGATGGACGGTGTACGGGGCACTATGGGCCTCTTTCAAAATCTCCCTTCGCAATTCCCACACCTTCGGAACACAAAGTCTACCCTCGAAGACCAAGGCCCCATCAGATGCGACTGCAAATCCTCTAACTCTACCGGCTTCCGACAACTCCTTCATCCAGCAAAGGAAACGATCATTCGGTTGCTCGGCGACTATCCTCTCACGAAGAGCCGGTCCCACAACCAAAGAGGTCAACATACCCCTGGCTGTCGAAGGTGGATCCACTGCCTCTAGCTGTAGCCGCTCGAACTCTCGAAGGAGTACATCTTGCTCGGTGAAGAGACAGGACAACTGGCAATAACTCCTCCGACTAAGGGCATCGGCTACCACATTAGCTTTCCCCGGATGGTAGCTAATCATGCAATCGTAGTCCTTGACCAGTTCCAACCACCTACGCTGCCGAATATTCAGCTCCTTCTGAGTGAAAATGTACTTTAAGCTCTTGTGGTCGGTAAATATCTCACACTTGCCTCCATAGAGATAGTGCCGCCAAATCTTCAAGGCATGAACGACTGCAGCTAACTCGAGGTCGTGAGTGGGGTAGTTCTGCTCGTGAGGCTTCAGCTGCCTCGAAGCATAGGCTACGACCCTCCCCTACTGCATAAGGACACATCCCAAACCCATCTTCGAAGCATCACTATAGATGGTGAACTCCAAAGTAGGGTCGGGAATGGATAGAACGGGCGCGGTAGTGAGTCTCCTCTTCAACTCCTGGAAACACTCCTCACACTTAGGACTCTTGTTGGGTTCTGTTAGGAACGTCAAACAACATGCACATCATTGAACTTTATCGAAATAAATCCTAACGCAGCGGAATCTATAGTTAGGATATGGACGTTTACCTTTTAAAATTTTTGCCGACTCTGAGACGATGTAGAGTACCGTTGGTGAAGTTCGTCTGAACACCACAACCTAATGGGCGGATAGGTTTGGCCTTTAATCGATTCTAATCGATAGGTTCCACGAAACTCGATCACACGGCACGTGGGTCTCGGTCGTCGGGTACAGCGGGTGTCGTGCGCGTC
>CACSLK010027831.1:4539068-4565410 GCA_902706635.1 Striga hermonthica | reverse complement strand
AAATGGAATTGATAGAATCTGCAAAACATAGCTTTTACAGCATACCTCTAACAACTCCAATCGAACCTCACGGCCTTCTTCGTAAGCTTGGTTAGTGGCTGGGCTATCTTCGAGAAACCCTCAATAAACCTCCGGTAGTATCCTGCTAACCCCAGGAAACTACGAACATCAGCGGCACTTCTTGGCGTATCCCACTTGCTCACTGCCTCGATCTTGCTGGGATCCACCTCAATGCCTCTCGCTGTCACAATATGGCCAAGGAATGCCACACGATCCAGCCAAAACTCGCACTTCGAGAACTTAACATACAACTTCTCGCGGCGAAGAGTCCCCAGCACAATCCTCAGATGCTCCTTGTGCTGGTTGATGTCTTGGGAATAAACCAGGATGTCGTCGATGAACACGATAACAAACTGGTCCAGGAAAGGATGAAAGACCCTATTCATAAGGTCCATAAAAACGGCCGGGGCATTGCTGAGTCCGAACGGCATGACTACGAACTCATTGTGGCCATAACGGGTACGGAAGGCAGTCTTAGAAATATCCGACTCCCGGATCTTCAGCTGATGATATCCAGAACGCAAGTCGATCTTAGAAAAGACGCTGGCTCCCCTCAACTGGTCGAAGAGATCCTCAATGCGAGGAAAGGGATACTTGTTCTTGACTGTAAGGGTATTCAACTCCCGATAGTCAATACACATGCGCATTGATCCGTCTTTCTTCTTCACGAATAGGACGGGTGCTCCCCACGGCGAGACACTCGGATGAATGAAACCAAGATTGAGTAACTCCTGGATCTGGGCCTTTAGCTATTGAAGCTCCTTCGGCGCCATACGATAAGGGGCCTTAGAAACAGGGCCGGCTCCTGGTACTAGATCAATGGTAAACTCCACTTGGCGGTCGGGCGGTCCTCCGGGCAATTCATCAGGAAAGACATCGAGATACTCGCAGACAATAGAGACTCTCTCCGGGGACCTCTCAGAATCATCCTCGGATACCATAGAAACCAGATAGCTCTGACAGCTACCCTTAGAAAGGCTCTTCCTAGCTTGCATAGAAGAGATGACTCGAGGCACAGTCCTCGACTTCACCCCATAGAAAATAACAGGCTGATCGGAAGCGGGAAAGAGAGTGACTTCGCGCTCCTGGCACCGGATGTCGGCTCGATAGCGAGTTAGCCAGTCCATGCCCAAGATCACATCGAAGTCCCGCATTTCAATAACATAGCAATCGGCCTCCAAAACACACCCACCAATACTGACTGGAAGACTAGAAATCATAGAATCAGAAATAATAATCTTTCCCAAGGCTAGACTAACCTCGAGAGGGTCACAGTTGCACACATTATCAATAGACAAGGCCTCCAAGCATCGAGAGGATATAAAGGAATGAGTAGCTCCAGTGTCACATAACGCAAAGATAGGCACATTGGATAAGGAGATCATGCCAGACATAGTACCTGCATTGTTGGCCGCCTCGTCGTGAGCAATGGTATAGACCCGAGCCTGACCCCCAGACTTCTGCTGGTGTGGTGGGGGCTGCATGTGCTGCTGCTGCTGCTGCTGGTAAGGTGGAGGAGGAAGCTGCTACTGCTGATGGGGCTGCTGGTAATGCTGCTGTCTCGGGGGCTCGGTGCAGTTGCTGAAGAAGTGACCGGGCTTCATGCAGTTGAAGCAGACCTTTTGGACATAATGACAATCTCTGGGGTGATAGCGGCCACATTTAGGGCATCTCGAGTTCTGACCCTGAGTGACTGGTGGAACGTCGCGGCGGTCTGGTGCTCCACGCTTTCCTTTCCGGTTGTCCCGGCGGGAATCAAACTTTCTCTTATCCGAACTAGAGCCGGGCGGCGCAGAGGAAATAAGCTGAACTAGCTGAGCAGAAGGGACGGAAGCATCGAGAATTTGATAACTCTCAAGCTGGACGACTCGGATAACAGTCTCATCAAATGAAAGATTTCCCTAGCTAGCAACATGCATACGGAGAGTTCGATTCAGTCCATCTCGGAACTTGTGGGCCTTCTTCAGGTCAGTGTCCACCATATGTGGAGCAAAGGCACTCATGCGGGTGAACTCCCGCTCGTACTCCTCAACGGTACCAGTCCCCTGGGTAAGATCCCAGAAAGCGTGCTCCATCCTCATGCGATAACTCTGAGGATAATATTTCTCCATGATCACCTCCTTCATGCGATCCCAAGTCAGGGCATTAAACTCCACCTGCCTCAACCTCTAATAGCCGGACCACCATAGGGCGGCATCGCCCTTCAGCATATAGCGGCCACAGACGACCTTCTGGGCGTCGGTGCACTGCAGCAAATCGAAATTCTGCTCTAATTGACGGATCCACTCTGCCACGGCTTCGGGCCCTTCGACCCCGGTGAAAATCAGCGGGGTCAACTGGCGAAACTGAATCACAACGTTGAGATGAGTCCCAGCCGGATTGGGAGCCTGCTGGTGAGGTGGAGATGGGGATGGGGACGGAGGTGGAGACGGAGTAGGCTGACGGTTGCGAGCATTACGACGAGCCATAGTTCTACATTGAAAGTGGGTCGAACAGTTTAGCACAATAATAAAAGAAATCTAGAGTTCAACACTAGAGTTCGAATTTAAAGGTGGATTAGTTCTAACCCCAATTTTATTCCAATAATCAATAATCAAACAATATGCAATAATCTCAAAGTTATTCAAGTACTCGTACCTGAGCCGGCACGACGAGAGCGAGTGGTCTTAACATGAATTCGAAACACATAATCACATAATCAACTCTTTATATTTAAACCAGTCTACAGAAACGCAGACTGGCTCTGATACCAAACTGTAACGCCTCACTTTTATTTACCGAAAATCAGAATAAATTTTTCGAAATTGATTTCAAAAAAACAATATTTGAGGCGCTACTCTTTTTCAAAACAATAATCAATAAACATCAATTTTTCAATACTCGGCAATTATCAATACTCATAATCAATAATAAAATCCCAATAATGCAATAATAATCCAATAATGATCTAGGGAAATAATCCCTATCAATATTCCAATATTCCAATACTAGAAAACAATAATCAATAATAATGCAATAATATCAAAGTTCAGTTCAAAGCGGAAGCATTTATTCAAATTAAAGACCACCACTCGCATCCCTTCCGCCGTGCCACATAAACTAACCTGCATCCATGAAGAGCAGGTGGGGATGAGCACAATAGGAAAGTCGAGGTGCTCACCGCTATGCAATAAGTAATGAAAATAATTTAAGTATGGTCGCAGCATGTATACGAATCAATAACCGTCCCATCTCCTATCAATAATCAATAATGGTCTCATGTGCACACCTATAACAATAGACTACTGCCGAGCTATATATCGAACGCCTTCCTCAAAGGCCTTACAACGAGTGCCCGACCAGCAGGAGCAATAATCCACCCCGAATGCCAAAACTTTTGCCTTGGCCTTACATACGAGGATCACCAGCCAAGGCTCACGCCCTGACTGTCAACAATAATAAAGGAGACTACCCGAAGGTACATTCTATAGCTACGGGGATAACCGTTCGACGGCCAATATAGCTCATGTAGCGCCCCGTTCGAATATTAGATTTTTTCTGAGTTTATTTTAATTAATGATATTTTATTTTATCATTTATATGCTTTGATTATGTGATTATATATTATGTTATTATGTGGATAATATACAGCTAGTTCGAATTATTTTATCAATCGTCGTTTAAATTTACGGTTTAATTGCGTAAGCCGAATCGTTGTTCGTTGAATTCGTTTTAGAACCATTGCGACCCGAACATCAAAACGAATCAACAAGACCTTAAGAATATTATATTGTCATCTCTCTAATTTTATTTTCATCCATCTTAACCAAAAGAGTTAAAATCAAATTTTAGTCAAATTTTCAGTTTTACGGTAATCGTTCGTTTGAAGTCTGAATTTGGTTCCGTAAATTTTATTATTCTCATTTTCTTAGCATGTTCCAAGATAGCTCTTAATAATTAATATTTTCAGCTATTTTTAACATAAAAACCGAATTAGAAGAGAAAAAAATTATTTTAGTCAAATTCTTCGATCTTCGGTTATAGTCGGATTTTAAGTCCGATTTCGGTTCCGTAAAATGTATTTTTCCTCTGAATCCCTTTAGTATGCATCAAGACCATGCTTAACATTATTTTTACAAGTTAAAATGACCATCAATTCGGATTTTAGTGAACAACATAGGTAATAACCAAAACAAAGAGCATATTAATGATCATAGCCATATTATTTTTCATGTGAGCACATGATCTTGATCCAAATCTTGTTCCCTACCACATGTGATGCTATAAAAGATCCTTTTGTTCAACTAAGCTTCCACATTGTTGAGAATCTTGGCAAGACAACTCAAGTCAACACCTCACATCACATGTGCATGAGAGAAGACCAACTACTCTTACCTATCTTTGATTACTTTTGTTTCTTTCATCCTTAAGCTTTTAAAGGTGTTATTACAAGTTTAGTTGAGTTTAACACTTAGAAAACTTTAGCAAAAAGAGAGAAAAACCGAGTTCAAGCAAGAGAGGGAGAGAAGGAGAAGAACCGAGCAACATCCCTTTCATTTCTCCTCATTTTCGTTTTTCTTGAAGGAGGTAAGTTGCCTCTGTTATAATATGAAGGGATTGTTTTATGAAAGTGTGTTCTTCATATGCATTATATTTCGTCTTGTTATCTTTCTCTAGCCTTTGGAATTTCGATAATCCGATTAATATTGTTTAAGTTATGATTTTTACAAATTTATCATACAAGCAGTTTTTCTGGACCCCGCAGCATGAGTTTATATAATGTTTGGCCTGTTTATGGTGTCATAATATGATCTAGTGAATTTATAGTCTTCATGAAAGTTATAGGGCTGTTGATTAGCTTTCTAATGAGATAGTATTAATGTTAAGGTGATATCTATAGCTCGAGTTGTGTTCATATGATTGTAGATATACATGAAGTAGGGTTTTACACTTTGGCAGAAAATTGATTCTACATGTTAGTAGATTTTACACCATTTTAAAGACCTTATCTACTTTTGTGTTCTAGATAAAAGTTGTAGTTCTATCTCTTAGATTTCGAAGCATACCAGAATCATGTAATTTAGAGGTCTGTAGCATGATTTAGAGGACAAATACGGATGTGCTGTTTATATACAAATTTTGTCTCGGGCAGATTTTATAAATCAAATATTTTGTGTCCAAACTAATTTATATAGTGATTATTTGCCCATATAGTCTTCAGCAAGGTTGTAGACATTTGAGTTAGCTATAACTTGGTTTTTGAATCTCATTAAAATCATATCTGTAGCTCCAGTTATCTAGCAATTACTGAAGTCTGGTTGGTTACAAGTTCTCAATTTTTGACTGCTACTCAGTTTTGAATGTTTGATGATTTAATTCCTAGTAAAAGACCTTATTTGCTTTTTGTGTCTTCATAAGAATTCTAGATGCATGTCTTAGGATTCTAGTGCAACTTAAATCATGTTCATCCGAGTTTTTTTACTGAAAGTTATGTTGATTTCAAAAACACTGACCGGGTTAAGTTTTGAAAAACGTACGTGGTATTTTTGGAAATGGAATTTACTTGATTAAATACTTATGTGAGCTTAGTTGGACTAAGTAATTGTTATGATAATTTGTTCATATATGGAATAGTCATTTATAGGATTATTTTAATAAATGTAGGTGCTTGACGAGCCGAGCTCGCCGCCTACCCGTTATTGTTGTGCTTTCGCTTGTTATCGTCCAGGTGGGTTTACTTATAAAATTTGCTATGCCGTATGTGTTTACTTTAATGTTGGGTTGGTATGATTTAAGTATGCATGTAAACCATGTAGCCTATCGGCGTGAGCCGATTCTGCCGTCGGTACGGTTGTCCCCGTCGATGTAATACGGTTACCCTTGCGAGGTAAGTCTCCGTAAGACCTAATGAAAGGCCGTGTCTTGTTGTATGGCACGTATCCCCACGAGTTAGGGTAATGAATCCCCTTTCTGTGGCTAATGAAAGATGTGTACACGTGGGTAATATGTTGTGATGTGATTTAAAGACGTGACAGAATAATTGATTTATGTTCATGCTGTAACCATACCTTCTTTACATTATTCATTATTGTGCTATACGTGCATAGTGGTGAGCACCTCGTTTTCATCTTGTGCTCATCCCCACCTGCTCTTCACGGATGCAGGTTAAGCAGGTGTCGGGTGACGAGGAAAGACGAGTGGGTCGATCTATTGATTATGCCTATATATTTCGCTTCCGTTAGAATAAATGAGGTCTTGTTGAACCTTTTATGTTGAGGCTTGTGAAAATTTAATTAAAAACTTATGACTTGTTTTGATGTTGGGAATACTTGATAGACCCTTATTTATGATGTTTGGTTTTTATGAGGTATGAATATATCATGTTGAGTATTTTGTCATGTGATATGATTTGGGTTAATGAAAAATTTGTGAAAACCGGGTAATGAATCCCCGTGGGCCCAGATAAGACCTGGGTTATGAAAAATGTTGTTTAACACCCGTTAGATTTCGAAAATGATCTCGAAAAATTATTTACTGATTTTTAGAAAGTCCGGAATTTCTTTAAAATCAAAGTGGGGTGTTACAGCTCACATCGAAGGCTACATGGTTCACATGCATACATTGATCATACTACAACAAAAACAATTAATTAAGGCATAGTAAATTTTACAATTACAACCCACCTGAATAATAACAGAGAATTTCTCGAACAACAAGTGTAGGTTGAGAGCTCGGCTCGTCAAACACCTACATTTTATGGCAAAAATATTCTTATAACTAACTTGCCCTTAAACTACAACAATCAGAGGTTCAGGAAATTTGTCAAAAACAAGGCAAAATAACCCCTAGTAAGGCTTCACAGTTCGCAATAATTTTTCAGTTTCTTAAGGCCAGGAAATTGAACAATATGGCAACATGAATTAAACATTAACACAATTGAGCAACCTGAAAGTCATGTACATATCAACATGTCATCACTTAATTTAGAAATTATTCTTTAAATCAATGTTAGTGGAATTCCCAAACATTACTTACTAACGGTTTTGCTATGAAGCCAATAGTTGGCTCCATAATGGAGCCAACCTTCTATATACAATAAATAAACTTACCATATTTTCTAATTACTTAAATAATATTAATATAATTTTATTGATATGGTAGATTTATTTGTTGTATATAGAAAGTTGGCTCCACTATGGAGCCAACTGTTGGCTTCATAGCAAAACCGTACTTACTAAAAGGCATCAAGTAATACAAAGAATAAAGTAGAAGTAAATCTGGTACACACACATGCATTCAACTCACGAGAAAGCCTTACAGCATTTAAACTCACTTCACCTGATATTATAACAAATGGCAATTTTTAGAGCCTAACTTTACTTCTTAGACCTAAAATAACAATTATAAATCTCATATTTACAGTAAATACTAACACCAAAAAAAAAAAATACGACCGGCTAATACTTCAACCAACAATTCACTTAACCTCTGATTTTTTATTCAATTGTAATTATAAGTGGTCCAAACGCTGCAGGTTATTAATCTATTTTATACACAAAAGAACATATAAATTGACATTTTTAACATATAAGCAAATATGATTGCATTGAGATCTTACTAATCTCGGACAGGAAAGAAAAAAAATAAAAAAAAAATAAAAATAAAAGTAAAAATAAAGAAAAGGATGCCGCTGCAAATTTGAAAAATCCAAATACTTACATGATTATTTGAATAAGAAATTCAAGTCTCACTTAAAAGCATATTATATAAAGCTTTATCAAAATTTATACAAAATGTAGACACAACATCAAGGTTCGACTGTTCACAACAAACGAGTTCTACTATCCACGTCAAATTCACGAAGGAGAAGAACACAGATAAAACGAACATAATTCAACCGATTTATAAACAACCAGAAAAGAACAGTTCGAAAGATTACCCGTCTTCGGGAATCTACGAGTTATCGGAATATCAGGTCGGACGAACGGGGAGGACGCGGTGTTCGAACGGGGCTCGAGAGAAGGAGCAGCAACGGACGGAGGAGCACGGCTGCGGGTCGTTGGTTCTCGCGAGACGTTGGCCTGGGAAATCGCAATCGAAGATGGTGGCGATGGTTTATGAGAGATTTTCTTCTTTTAATCTGATGATGGTAGCAGGATTGGTTTCAACGAGAGAAAGAGAGCAGATTTTTTAGGAAAGCTGCGTGGGCAATAAAATCTGCTAAGGTTTTCACGAGAGGCTGCGGGATTGATACGAGCTTAGGGATTTTAATCCCTCTTAAATACATGCTATTAGGTTTAGGAGATGTCTTGGTCCCCAAGACTAAATCACACGCACACACAACGCACAGAATCTAGAAAATCCGGCTCGGGTCGGTTCACATGTGGGGCGCGGTCTATTCTTGGTTCGACGATTAATAATACTCGGGCTCGAACGAACGATAAGTAAATTTGATAAATACTTATATATTTTATACACATTTTATTTATAATAATATAACATTTAGATAATTAATATTAATAATAGTAATAATACTATTAACAACAAATAATAGCAAATTGGCATTTATTAATAATAATAATTGTAATATAATAATAATAATAATAATAATAATAATAATAATAATAATAATAATAATAATAATAATAATAATAATAATAATAATGACAATTAACAATATCAATAATCAATATTTATTCCCAAATAATCCACGATAAAACGGGGTATTATAATTAATTAGAATTTTATAATCATAAATGATTAACTAACAAATATTATATCATTAATTTGTTTCCAACGGCTACTTAACGGCTATATTGCAACGGCTATTTACCAATATCTATATAACACTACAATTCATTTTCATAATCCAAACATTCAAAATATATTTTTTTAAAATAAGAAAAAGAAAAAAAAATGTTTGATCCATTACTAATAATTACCAGTATATTGTTTATTATATACGCTTTAGTAGTATTCACGATGTTGTATCATTCTACTGAATTTATATTTTATGTATTAGGTCTTTGTATAATGTGTTTATTATTTGCTCTTTTGTACGTATTGAAAAATTAATGATTGTATATGTAATTTTTCGAATCTAAGCATTGATATTTTATTTATAGTTATCATGGCAAATCTGGTCAAACTCGAATTTGAAACTCTCGATATATCAGGAAAAATTATATTTCACGGACATTGGATGCCGAAATTCATTTGGCTGCAAGGGGGTTGAGAGAAACAATAATCTCCCCAAATAATTCAACAATACAAGATAAAGGTAAAGCAATAATATTTCTGAGGCATCATTTGAATGAAGCATTGAAAAATGAATATTTAACTGTAAAAGATCCTGCAGATCTCTGGAAAGCCTTGAAAGAAAGGTATGATCACCAGAAAACGGTAATTCTCCCCCGGGCTCGTTATGAATGGATGTACTTACGCTTCCAAGAATTCAAAACTGTAAACGAGTACAATTCAGCCATGTTCCGCATTTGCTCGGTATTGAAATTATGCGGAGAAAACATAACTGATTACGATATGCTGGAAAAAACGTTGTCCACATTCCACGCTTCAAATGTACTTTTGCAACAACAATATAGAGCAAAAGGCTTTGTGAAATATTCTGAGTTAATTTCTTGCTTGTTGCTAGCTGAACAAAATAATGAGCTGTTGATGAAAAACCATGAATCTAGACCCACAGGGTCTACTGCGGTCCCAGAAATAAATGATGTAATATCTAGACAGGAAACCTGAAATGAAAACAACCAAACATATGTGCGTGGATATACCTCGGGACGTGGCCGTGGTCGTGGTCGTGGACGTGACCGTGGATATGGTCCAGATCGCCGATTTGACCGAGGCCACAGATTTTACCGAGGGTATAACTCGGGCCGAGGATAATCGTGGAAGAGGCCGTAACTATGCCCAAAATTATGAAAGGGGGAGAAATTTCCAGCCAAAATTTGAACAGAATAATGTGATGGAAAATAATGATGAAAAGGCATGTTATCGATGTGGAAAGAAGGGACATTGGGCACAAAATTGTCGTGCTCCGAGACACGTTGTTGATAATTATAACAATTCTCAGAAATCAAAAGATAAGAATATAGAAACCAATTTTATGGTTGGGGAATCCTCTAAAAATGATTCAACACGTGTGGATGATGACTATGGCATCGATGACATATTGAACCTGGATTTTGCCGATGCGGTAGTTGAAGACATAGCTGGAAATGACCAAGAGAATAACTGATGATCATGTTTTTTTTTTTTATTGCTTTCTAAGTTTTGTTGTATTTGTGTGTGGACTACTTTTATCTGTATTTCGACTTTAATTAATAATGAATGTTGTTTTCTTTTAGATCATGGATCGAATCCAAAATGGAGATATATGTCTTGCAGATTATGCTAATACTCATACTATACTCAAGGGTCGGTAGGCACGCCCAGGATCACATCTTTTGGGTTTTGGGTAATGGCGAGTGTTATCATCTGATTCGGTAATCCGAGATTACTAACCTCAAACCATGTTTTAGATGGATTATTACCAACACCAACATGGTCAGCAATCATCCCGGTTCGCATACTAAACTGGCAACCGGCCTAACCATAGAAGACCAAAGTGACCATAGCACCGAGGTCATCTCGAGCCGAGGTCACCATTCCCGAAGCTGGTGACAAGGCGCCTACGCACAAGCTTCACACATCACAAGATCCTTCATCATTCAAGTGGGACCCACTCACATGGCCGCCCAGCAAGAGCTACTTTATAAGAAAAAGCTACCGTACACCTCGAGATACGAACCCAAAAAGTTACTATAAATAGCACCTCCATATTCTTGTACAAGGGATCGGAAAAAACATTCAACACGCATATATAAAAATCGCGCCACCTTTTACCTCGGTTTACCTCGGACCGGGGCCATTGCTTGTGTTTTGAATGCATGTTTTACGTTAAAACTGTTCAGAATACCTAACTAATCCCAATTTAAATCGTTGTTAATAATCACACAACAACAGTTTGGCGCTAGAGGAAGGGGGGCTCATAAGTTACTTGAGGTTAATCTTTGATCCTTGGTTCCCTAGTCATCTTAATCGCAGTACACATGTCTCATTCATATCATCGTGGTCATACGTCACGCGACGGACACAATCGTAGCGCTCAATCTACCAGGCGTCCTGCGGCGATACCCAACCTGCCTGATTATAACACTCTATTACAAAATCTGGAGTTTGCGCGCGGGTTCGCCGCCTTGATGGCTCAAACTGTCCCTGGGATGTCGACGACGGCGCCGGGATAATCTATCATCCCTACTACCCCTGTAAACCCAAGAATTCCATCTACCCGACGAGACGTCGGCAGGACTACTTCTCATGCCACATCCCAGCCTCGTACTCGAACGTCGCAGCCACACCAGGAACGTGTAGCGCTTCACGCTGAGATGGCGCGCACTCCCCCAGTAATTCCACATGAAGAAACTGCTGAAAGTTAGTCAGAGCCACTACGGCGCTCTCCACCACCTGCGCAGCCTTGAGCTCACCGCCATCCGGCTCGAACAGATCTTCATCAACAAATTGAAAGAAACCGGTCAGCTCGACAAGATTCCATGGAATTAGAAGTGTTACGGCGAAGAATTGTCGAATTAGAAAGTCGGCAGAGGGCACAAGAAGATCCTTCACAACGAGCCACCACTTCGGCGCAAGTTTACTTAGAAGCCAATTCGCCTTTAACACCCGAGCTCACCTCGGAGCCTGTACCGGGAAAAGTCAAAGTCCCCCAAATCGGATTATACGATGGAACGATGGATCCTGACTCTCACCTCGGTCATTACACATCATGGATGGATCTCCATGGGGCCTTAGACGCACTTCGGTGTCTCATGTTTTCTCTCACTCTGGGGCCTCGAGCTAAAAAATGGTACCACTCTTTGCCTCCTCATTCAGTTTGGAAATGGCAACAGCTGAGATTAGCTTTGCGATCTCACTTCATCGGGGCCCAAGTTTGTTTGGTTCCAAAAGAATCTCTTGCAAATGTCACTCAAAAAGATGATGAAAGTGTCAAGGATTATATTGTTCGATTTAATGACCGAGTTCAAAATATAGAGCCATGTCATCCGGAGACTCTGCTCGTTATGGCAATCGCTGGGTTGAAACCGAATTCTATTTTCTATTGGACGTTGTGCCAGAATAAGCCGAATACCTTTCAGGAATTCCTTGCTCGAGCCCAGCAGCATATTATTGCCGAAGAAGCAATATGGGTCCCTGACTTTAAGTTTAATCCGAAGTCATCCAAGTCGGGAACCAATGACAAGAAGAAAAATAAGTCCTACGAAAAACCGAACAAATCACAATTCCGAGGTTATCCCCGAGGAGATGCTAATGATCCCGAAGTCTGGGCTGCCCGGAAGCAATATGCTAGTGACGTGAAATCTGGTTATCAGACCGTCTATTCGGCTGGGCCGCAACTATCTATGAAGAAATTAAGGGAAAGGACATTTTGCCTGAACCAAAGCCACTTTGGATGCCAGAAGAAAAGCTAGACAAATCACGTTACTTTGACTATCATAAATCGCCGGGGCATAATACCGACGAGTGCCTAAGCCTGTTAGCTGCTCTGTTACTCTTAATCGGTCATCCACAACTCAGGAAGTTTTATCACAACTCTGATACTCAAAAATGGGGGCCAGGGCGTCAAATTGAACCATATGAACACGATGAGGATGAAGACCGATGTTCCATGCCAAAACGAATCCGACAAGGAGAGAAGAAAGTATTCACGTTTACTTCGGCGTTGCTTAACGTTGACTCAACCGGGGGTTCTCGAGGACTTAAGAGGAATCGATCACCAAACCCAATGCGGATTACAGTCCATCTGGTAAACACTAATAATCCCCGGTGTGTAGCGTCCCGTTGTCAAATTAAAGCTAACACTCGACAGGCCCGCAATTCGGGTAAACAAGTTTTCACCACCGATCTACGCGATGTTCTTAATGCACGAAATTGCCCTATCACCTTCAATATGGAAGACGTGAATCACTTCGCGCATCCGCACTCAGACGCACTTGTCATTACCGTTCCGATATGCGGAATTTCGGTTCACCGTGTCATGGTTGACACTGGAGCTTACTCAAGTATTCTGATGCTGAAAGCCTTTGATAAAATGGGTCTTGACCCCGCCGATATCCGACCATGCAACGATCAAATACAGGGGTTCAACGGGAGCATTTCACGACCCATTGGCGAGATTACTCTACCCGTCAGATTTGGTACGACGGAACACGTCACAAAACTCGTTATGGAAACTTTCAAAAGTTCTCGACATCAACAACGAATGTAATGCCATCATTGGGAGAACTGCCTTATACAAGCTCCGAGCCGTTGTTTCTATCTTCCACTATGCACTCAAATTTCCGACTACCCGTGGAGAGGGTACACATTATGGGGACCAAAGAGAAGCTCGAGAGCTCATTACCTCTACACCATCCGCCAGAGTCCATTCTGTCACTTCGGTCGACGAAGGAAATTCCCAACCACCAAACATCTCAGGAAACATGATTTCCGAGGAACCGAATCATGAGACCGACGTCCCTCTCAACTCGGATCCTTTAACCGAGGACCGAGGTAGACGATCTGGAAAAGAGCCGATCCAAGAAGAAGATGAGTTAGACCCAAAACTCAATTCAAAGAAAAAAGTCGTAGTGATCGAGCCGAGCCTGAGAGGAAGTGGATTTGATCCATATTGACGAATCGACATGTCAAAAGTCGTTGTGCATTGGGAGCCACCTTCAAGAACCCCTTCGATCTGAACTTGTGTCATTTCTCAAGAATAATTCTGATGTCTTCGCCTGGAAACACGAGGATATGAAGGGAATTGACCCCGGTGTTGCTAGCCACAAGCTAAATCTCGACCGAACTGTTAAACTGGTTATCCAGAAACGTCGACAATTGGGACCAGATCATCAAAAGGCTTTAGAAGAGGAAGTCAGAAAACTCGTGGAAAAAAAGCTCATTAAAGAAGCTAAATACCCGACTTGGGTATCCAATCATGTCCTCGTAAAGAAGAGCAATGGCTTGTGGCGTTTGTGCATAGACTTCTCAGATTTGAATAAGGCATGTCCAAAAGACAGCTATCCACTTCTTCATATTGATTAAATGGTAGACGCCACCTCGAGACACGAGTTAATGAGTTTTATGGACGCTTACTCCGGTTATAATCAAATTCCCATGGATCCCGAGGACTCAGAACACACCTCGTTTTACTCTGCCCGAGGCCTATATTGTTATACTATGATGCCCTTTGGAGTAAAAAACGCGGGAGCCACTTATCAGCGTCTTGTCAACAAGATGTTTGCTAATTTGATCGGCCATATCATGGAAGTATATGTAGATGACATGCTTGTCAAGTCGGTGAACGCTTCCGACCACGTAACCCATCTTTAGGAAATGTTCGGTCATACTCCATGGTCTTAAATCCTAAAAAAGTGCACCTTCGGGGTCGAGTCTAGAAAGTTCCTTGGTTATATGGTGAGCCAACGAGGAATTGAAGCCAATCTCGTCAAGATCAAAGTCATCCAAGATTTAACTCCTCCGACCTCGGTCAAGGGTGTTCAGACCTTAACTGGCCGACTTTCTGCTCTTAATCGATTCATCTCCAAATCATCCGATCGTTGCAAACTCTTTTTCGAGGCAATCAAGAAAAGAAAACACTTTGAATGGACCGAATAATGCCAGAAAGCTCTCATTAGCATCAAGGAGACCCTTACATCTCCCCCGACATTACAAAAATGCTTCCGGATGAAATGCTATTCCTGTACCTCGGAGTCAGTGATACGGCAATCAGCGCCGTCTTGATACGCGAAGAAGGGATGTTACAATCGCCTATTTATTATGTCAGCAAGGCCCTACATGACGCTGAACTACGCTACGCTCCTATGGAAAAACTGGCGTTCGCACTTGTTACTGCCGCTCGGAAACTGCGACCTTATTTTCAAGAGCATTCCATAACTGTTCGCACTTCGTATCCCTTACGACAAATCTTGCACTGACCTGACACTTCGGGGCGAATGATAAAATGGGCCGTAGAACTTGGGCAATTCGACATCCATTATCAACCGAGGACTTCAATCAAAGCACAAGTATTGTCCGACTTCATTGCCGAATTCACGCCATCTGTGGAGCTGCACAACGACAACCAACCGTGGGTCCTCTACATCGATGGATCATCCACGGCAAATCGAGCGGGTGCTAGAGTAGTCTTGGCCAATCCAGAAAACCGATTGTTCTGTCATTCAGTTAAGTTTCTTTTCCCTGCAACCAACAACGAGGCTGAATACGAAGCTTTATTATCCGGACTAAACTTAGCCGAGTCAATGAACGTCAAATACCTTAAAGTTTTCTCTGATTCGCAGCTCTTGGTCAATCAAATTAATGGTTTATACGAAGTCAAGGAACCTCGGCTGACACCATACTTATCCTTGGCAAAACAGAAGTTGTCAAAATTCTCTGTCGACGTCGAACACATCCCCCGAACTCTTAACGTACAAGCAGATGCTCTGTCCCGACTGGCCTCAAGTGCCTGGATAGAAAGTATGGAGTATGTCCAAGTCGGTCAGCAAGAGCAACCATCGACCCATCTTCCCGAAGTGTTGACCATTGATCCAGCTACATCGCAAAAACCTCCGACTTGGATGGATCCTATTATTCAATACTTAGAAACTGGGGCCTTGCCTCCGGATCCAAAAGAAGCCCGAGCACTTCGAACTCGAGCTGCTCGGTATACTCTGGACAACAGAATCTTGTTCAAAAGAGGACATTCGGTCCCCCTTCTAAAATTTCTGACCGAATCTGAATCCCGCTATGTTCTTGAAGAGGTGCATGAAGGAATTTGTGGAAGTCACCCCGGCGCACAAGCCTTGTCATACAAGATCTTACGACAAGGATATTATTGGCTGACGTTAAAAGCTGATGCCGCCGCTTGGGTCCGTAAATTCTCGAAGTGTCAACTTTTTGCACCTAACATTCATCAATTCCCTGAAGAACTCAAGTCGGTCTACGGTCCATGGCCTTTCGCCAAATGGGGGATTGACCTCATCGGTCCCCTACCAACCGGAAAAGGCGGCGTCCGGTTTGCCATAGTTGCGGTTGATTACTTTACCAAATGGGCTGAAGCCCAAACCACTGGCTACAATAACCGAACAGAAAGTTGTTGACTTCATATGGAAATCCATCATTTGCCGCTTGGAGTACCGAATTCGATTATCACCGACAACGGTCGACAATTTGAAGGCAAGCGGCTTGAAACTCTGTACAAAGAATATAACATCAAACACTTCTTCTCTTCGCCCTAACATCCACAATCAAGCGGCCAAGTTGAAGCCGTTAATAAGCTCATAAAGAATGGCCTCAAAGTCCGACTTGATGATGCCAAAGGGGCCTGGCCTGAAGAGCTGCCGCAGTCTTATGGGCATATCGAACAACCACAAGGACTTCCACAGGAGAAACTCCATTTTTGCTAACCTACGGTTCAGAAGCCGTTGTCCCGGTCGAACTCGGCGCACCCTACCAGATTCAACATTATACCGAAGAGTCCAACTCGGACAATATGAAAACAAACTTAGACCTACTCGAAGAACATCGTACTCGCGCCGAACACGAAAATGCCGCTTACAAACAAAGAAGCGAGAGGTACATCAACACCAAATTCAAGCCTCGTACATTCCGAATCGGAGATCTAGTCCTAAAGCGAATCATGGGGCCTGACCCCGGTCCACTCAAACCGAAGTGGGAAGGACCTTTCCAAATCATTGAGGTCTTACCCCACAGAGAGTACCGGATCGCACATCCTGACGGAACTCCACATCAATACCCGTGGAATGATGTGTTCCTAAAGAAGTTTTACCAACGAATTGACCGAAGTCGAACAACCGACTTTCCTTTTGACGAACCCTCTTTTTGGCCTCTATGACGGAATGAAATCACTCTTTTGATGTAATGAAAGTTCAAAGACTTTCGCTTATAAATCCGAGCATCAGCTCGATACCGATGTAAAATATTTTGACATTCGGTTTTATAAATATTTTGTACTGATGTAAACGTTGCGACACTCGGTCTCGTTGATGCCTCGTAATACATCCAAATCCTACGTATGGTTTGGTTGGGGCTAAAACTCTTCCACGTCACTTCAGCAAACATGATTTGACTGGTCCCGCTTACAACCGAATATAAATCAAATAATTCGGTTGGGGCCACTTCATAACCGAACTCTGACGAAGTTCGTTGAACCCTATTTATCTTACGCACGGCATAAGTTGTGTTAAGTTTTGTAAATTCCCAATAAGTTTGCATATCAACTTATACACCAGCCGAATTTATTGAAAGATTAATGTGGAACTCGGAAATCTTTTTTTATAACAATACCTAACTGGTATTCAAGTTTAATTCATCCTACACATCATAAATATCTTAAAATATTTTTCATAAGAGAAATCCGAGTTAAAATGTCAATCGTATATGTTTACCGAGTTCATTACACTTGGTCCAAAAATTGCTGAATTTGTACAGCAACATAAACAGAGTTGGAATTACGCAACCATAATATTTCTTATTAAAAAGTCAGGAAAATCCCTACATACTTCCTACTAAGGATGTCAACACTTCGACACCCCGACTACTTACTTAAAAACAAAAAACAAAAACATAAAAACATAAATTTCCAAGAACTTCATGCGACCTCGTCTTTATCCTTTCCCTCCTGACCAACGCCACTGCCTTCTCCAACCTCCATCTCGGTGGACAGTTGTTTCTGAAGTCGCTCCAGAACGGCAATCTCCTTCGCTTTGGCCACTGCATCGATGGCCGCATCCGACACCGGAACGAGTTCATGACGAGGATCTTGGATGTTCGATGACTTTCTCTCCACCGGTGGAACAGCCTCAATTATTTCAACCTCTCTGTCTGTCGACTTGGCCTTCTCCTCAATATAAGCCTTCACCATATTCCGAATTTGTTCGGGAATCATGTCGTCGAAGTTCTGTTCAATCTCCACATCGGCAAGGGTCGTGATATAGATGTCGGCCAATTCATTTCTTTTCTCCTTCTCTCCCTCGAGAATCATGTTGAAATAAGCACGGCGGAGAAGAGCTTCCCTTTCTTCGGTAAGTGGAGGCAAATCTGGATTCGCTGCTATTTCATCAGCCCGGCGGAGTATCCACTCACAGAACTCCCTTTCATCTTCATAAGCTTCAATATGCATCCCTTTAATTTCCATATCAAAGCCGTACTTTTTAAGCTTGTGGAACAAGAAGAAGCGAATTTCCTCGATGTCGTAATAACCAGCATTATATCGTTCAATGACCCACCGGAGAGTTAAGCAAGTGTTCATCTCCAACTCTAGGTCAGGACCAACCTCATCGTCCACTTCGGCTTCGGCGACCACTTCCATCTCTCCATTGCCGACTTGAGTTGCGATCTCGGGAACTGAATCTTTCCCGGCTTGGAAACCGTTCTCATACATAAACTCCCCATACTCGGATTTCTCTCGCTCAAGCTTGGCCATCGCAGCCTGATGAGCATCCCGCTGTCGAGCCATAAGCTCCTGGACTTTGGTATACTATTTACGGGTCTCATCATGCTCAGCCTTTTCCTTCAAAAACTTCTGTTCCGCTTCTTCGGCCTTGGCCTCCAACGCCTTAGAATGCTGCTCGGCGAACGCAAGACGCGCCTTAAGTTCCTCCAGTTCGTTTTGGAGAGCCTTTTTCCCCTCGGACAACGCCGAGATCTCTGACTGTGCCACCTCAAGCTGCGAAGCCTGCTCAGCAATTTTCTCCTTCAACTCGGCCTCAACCTTGGTCCCCTCTTCCTTCAGAGCCACGATTGTCTCATCTCGTGAGGCCAAAGCCTGCTTCTTGCCTTTTAGCTGCGCAACAATTCTGCTATGATCGTCCTCGGCCGCCACCAAGCTTACTAACGCTCGACCCACGCAAGCTTTTGCATAGTTAAGCTTGTCAACACTTGACAAAGAAGAAACTCCCACTTCGGACTTCGGGTCCCACACCATTAGGGGCACCCGAGCTGCGTTTTTTGCATTTTCTGGCATCTTGATTCTTGAAGACATATGGGGAGTCTTAACCGATTTAAAGGTAGTGAACCATTCCTCCACTACTCCCATGGGCACATTAACGTTCGCAGCCCTCTCCTCATCAATCTATAAAAATGACTTCTCAAACAACGGAGATCCATCAGCGCTCTTTTCTAATCCCGACGACCGAAGTCATGCCTTTTCTTCGATCTTTTCTCCGCTCCAGAAGAAGCCTCTACAGCAGACATTTTTACCAGTTTTCATTTTTTCTTCTTCTCCGGTTGCACAGTCTCTAATGACTTCGGAGGAGATGACTGTTTCTCCGGCTCTTCTATCGGCACCTCGGTGTGCGCTGTTCAGTCACATCCAACTCAGTTCCCATCAAGTTTTCCTCTGGCTCGGCTTGATTAATCGCTGGAGCGTTCACAACTGGCGGCACCTCGACAGAAACTACCTCTTGTTGAGCCTTTGAACTTTCTGAGTCAACTACCGACGTCGCACCAGCTCCAACGTCGGCAGATTTCTTACCAGTAGTCTTCTTGCCAGCAGTCCTCTTCACCAAAGCACGAACCAAATCTCTCCTCATGGCGTCAGTTAATCTTAAGTCTCGACTTTTGCCAAACTTTGATTGAAGATCCTTGTTCGGATAACGACGCCTGAAATCTTTGGCGTCCTTAATTGTTCGATAACTGGAGAATCCAAGTAACGGATAGTACACTGCACAATGACATAAAACAGAAGAGTCAACAATAATTATTTCACGTGTATCGAAGTACTAGTAAGATACAGAACATCAAATTTCTCTTACCGGGCTCAAATTTAGAAGTCGAGACTCTGAGAGACAAAACGGCAGCTTAAAGTTTCAAATCTACCACGAGTTTCCTGTAGTCTCGGATGTCTTTATCAAGGTCGGCAAGCACAAATAATTTTCCACCAAATTCCGGACTGAGTTTTGGCTCTTTCTGTTTTGTCTCCTTCTCTACAAACAGGAAAAGTACCAACCTGTTAGTACACAAAACAAAGTCGATGTCAGAAAAATATCAAGGGACTGAATAACAAAATAAACTCACTCGCTCCGGAATGAATATTCATCGGAATCGTCATCCCGTCGATCCGAGGTTCATGGAAAAAACTCGCAGACTGCCATTCTCCACCAACCCACAACCATTCCTCCTGAAAACCGTGGAGGGTTTCCGGGATGTCGGTTATTATCTCACCGACCGGAAGACCATGTTGAGGCTTTGCTCCAGCAAAGAAACAACATGAAGTCTCCGCCACTCTCCTCTTCGGGCTCTTCTTAAAAGCGTAAATGCTCCTTATTTCCTTACACGACGGCAAGCCCTCGCCTCTCTCATGAAACAACACCATGAATCCGATAATCTTCTTCTAGCTATTCTGCGTTATTTGGCACAGAGGTAAGCCCCAACTTCGAAGATACTTCGTAATCAAACTCGACAACGGGAATCTTAACCCCGACCTCAAACTCTCGGTGAATACACCGACACAACCCGGAGGAGGGCTAGTTATTCTCGAAAGCCAATTCAACCAACTCCGAGTCATGATACACCTCCAGTAGAACCGACTCCGTACTGGAAGAACTCGCAACAACCTTACCCTTCCCCTTCGATGCCATCAAATGGAAAGAAAAATACAATGCAAGGAAAAATTGAAAAATCGACGACAAAAACCTACCAAAGAACTCGCGGACAAAAGCACTCAGGGAACAACTCTCGTTTTGGCAGATGAAATTCGATAGTGAGAAAATTGTTTTCAAGGATTGGGAGATGAAAATAAAAGCCAAGAAAGTCCGATTGAAATCTTCTATCCCCTATTTATAATCTCTGATTTCTAACAGTTAGGGTTCTCAATTAGGGGCGCGTGTAGCCAACGCGACCCCTAACCCCAAGAGACATAACCTTTCCATCTGACAGATTTTATTGCCCACGTGTCAGCCTATTAAATATGACCGTTACCCCACTTAATGCTATTACGGCGCGACCCTTCGCACCATCCATTTAATACCCGACTGTCGCGTCCCAGCATCGCCAAGAATTTGTCCAAAATTATGCCAAGTGTTCTCACCTCGGAATATAGCCTTCACCTCAGATTATACAACCCACTTCGGTCACTTCGTATATACAAGCGCATCAGAACGGGCATTTCCACCCTACAACTTATTACCGATTCGGAGCATCTATCCGTTTCGCAGTACCGACGACCATCACTTCGTATGCCTGCTGATACTGGGGGCCTCTCTGTTATCATTCGATTCGGTAATCCGAAATTACTAACCTCAAACCACGTTTTAGATGGATTATTACCAACACCAACATGGTCAGCAATCATCCCGGTTCGCATACTAAACCGGCAACCGGCCTAACCATAGAAGACCAAAATGACCATCGCACCGAGGTCATCTCGAGCCGAGGTCATCATAAACAAAAATCTCCACGAACCGAGGTCACCATCCCCGAAGCTGGTGACAAGGCGCCTACGCGCAAGCTTCACACATCACAAGATCCTTCATCATTCAAGTGGGACCCACTCACATGGTCGCCCAGCAAAAGCTACTTTACAAGAAAAAGCTACCGTACACCTCGAGATACGAACCCAAAAAGTTACTATAAATAGCACCTCCATATTCTTGTACAAGGGATCGGAAAAAAAATTCAACACGCATATATAAAAATCGCGCCACCTTTCACCTCGGTTCACATAGGATCGAGGCCAATGCTTGTGTTGTGAATGCATGTTTTACGTTAAAACCGTTCAAAATACCTAACTAATCTCAATTTAAATCGTTGTTAATAATCACACAACAACAGCGAGGTTAGTTTTTGGGATGACTGGTGGATAGATGATAGGCCGTTGTCTAGGGATAGACAGGTGTCGCATTCCCCCTTCCTACTTGTGAGCGACCTTTGGACGGATGAGTCGTGGGATAGGGGGAAGCTTGATGGGGATTTGGGCCTTGGGGCAGGTTTTAGCGAGCATTTATTAGATGAGATCCAGCAGATACCCATCTCGGGGGACGGTTCAGATGGCATGAGGTGGAGACTTACATCATCGGGTGTATTTTCTACTACCTCGGCTTGGAATCAGATCAGGCTGAGAGATCGGCCTAATCTTCTCTTCGGAGCAATCTGGATCGACCTTTTCATCCCTACCATTTTGGTATTCTTTTGGCGCCTCCTCTTGTGCCGAATACCCGTGGACACTGTTTTACATGCAAGGGGGATCTTCTTCCTCTCCCAGTGTGTGTGTTGTTCTGAGACTGGATTCCATGAGATCGAGACCTTTACCCACCTTTTTCTAGAGAGTGAGATTGTGAGGAGAGTGTGGGAGCATTTTGCCACATAGACACATATATCCCTACCCTCCACAGACAGTTTCTTTGAGCTCCTGAGTTTTTTTCTCACAGAGCACACACCTTAGACACGTGGGCTTCCTCATTCCTTGTCTGATCCTATGGTTAACCTGGACGAAAAGGAATAGTGCGAAGCATATGGATATTACTTTTTTGCTTTCTCACATTGTTTTGCTGGTAGAGAGACATATTTCACTCCTCACATCATTGGGCAGGCTCACTGACAGAGACTGGACAGGCTGCACACCACCACACCGCTACATGGTGGCTCCCCTTGCGCCTGTTCGGCCCCCTCGGACCAGAGCTGTTGTTTGGCTTCGACCCGACTCTCCTTGGGTCAAGCTGAACACTGATGGTTCTTTCGATAGCCATACTAGAGTTGTCGGAAGAGGAGGCTTGATCCGGGACCACAGTGGTGCCCTTATCACCGTCTTCCACACGTCCCTTCAGGCCTCCTCGAGTTATGACGCAGAGATTCAGGCATTACAAATTGGCCTTCAGATTGTTGCCCACCTCTCTAGTCATATTTGGATCGAGCTGGACGCTGTGGCTGTCGTCACCCTCCTGACTTCAGGCCACCAGGGCTCGTGGCAGATTCAGCACCCGCTTATGCGTATTATAGCCCTTCTGCGGTCTGTCCATCACAAGATCACACATATTTTCGGTAAGGGGAACAGACCTGCTAACTACCTTGCCAGTATTGGCGCTACCATGCCAGACACACACACGTTTCAGACCGACATTGCTCCACTCTGCCTTCGCACGCTTTTTCGGATGGATCAGCTTAGATATCCATCGTTTCGCTTCCAGTAGATTAGGATTACTGCTTTATTTAGATCAGATTTTATTCCGGGCACCTGTTAGCCCGAAGTTAGACCATGTATTGTTATTTCCTTTTTGTCTTTTGATTTGCTCGTGAGACCTTGTAGACTGTAGTCTTTAATTATGTTTCATAGCCCATTTGCTGTAAATTGCTGAATTTTTGTTTATGTGCCTATATAATGATGATATGCGTGAGGAAAAATGTCCAGGATTTTTGGAGTTCATATTGGTACGGTTTTGGTGAAATCTCGAAATCTGTAGAATTTAGTTACAATTTTTATAAATCGGGTGATAAGTGTTTAAAGCTGGAATTCTTATATGTTGGTATTCACATGTTGTAGCTGCTTGTGTAAAAATATCAAGTGTTAACTCGTTCATTTGATCAGGCTTGGAAATTGTGCTCGTTTTCCCTGAAAAACTTGTTTGAATTTTATAAAATCATGTGTTTTGAGTTAATGGCTGAAATTTGGTGATTTTGCTACATCCAGTGGTGTGAATTTTGTGTTACAATTTTAGAGCCAAACTGATTCGTTTGCCTGACCATCTTGAATTGGTGTATTTGCATATAATTGGTTTCGAGTCGAATCCAAGTGTTCCAATGTCCACAAAACTCCACGAACGACTTAGTTGAATCATGTTCGACTAAGTATGATTTGTGTGCTTCTTCTAAGGTCAAGATAAGATATTGATTGTAGTATCTTGACATTGAAGTGAATAAGATTCACCCGGGCTCCTTCAACTCGAATCGGCCACCGTACCTGCAGAACCCATCGCCGGGGGCGGCTCCGGCGTCGGGCTTCCGATGCCTAAGTCAGTGCTCAGATCAAGAGAGATAAAGAGTGTAGTATGTAATGAATAAGGAATGAGAGAATGAGGTACCTTGGCCCCCTTTTATAGGGAAAGTGTACCTTTTGGGCCCAAGTTGGGCCTGACCCCTATCGTTGGGCTTAGATGGCTTAGTTGGCTTATCTTCCAATATGTATCCGCTTTATCCATTAAACCGGGTCTAGTATAATATCCTATATCATCTAGTCCCCCCCACTCTAGTCGAGTAAGCATAACTCGATCCAAGAGTGAAATGCCTCTTCGAGTTGTTTTCTTCAACTTGCCACTAATATCGAGCATCGAAAGTCGAATGACCATTGAATAACCACTTAAATATCCTCCAAATTAGCTTTGAGATCTCAAGATCGAAAACCGAAAGACCACGGAGGTCGGAAAGCGAATGATCTAACGTCGGAGTCGAAAACCGAAAGATTTGTCAATAAGGACAAGAACCTAATGACTTGCCACTACATTCGAACACCAGAAGTCAAACGTCCACTGAGGTCAAAAACTGAGAGTCGAGACCGCTGAGGTCGAAAACCGAGAATCGAGACCGCTGAGGTTGAAAACTGAGAATCGAGACTACTGAGGTCAAAAACTGAGAATCGAGACCGCTGAGGTCAAAAACCGAGAGTCGAGGGACCATTGAGGTCGAAAACCGAGAATCCAGACCGCTGAGGTCGAAAACCGAGAGTCGAGGGACCGTTGAGGTCGAAAATCGAGAATCCAGACTGCTGAGGTCGAAAATCGAGAATTGAGTGTTAGAGGTATGCTGTAAAAGCTATGTTTTGCAGATTCTATCAATTCCATTTTGATCTGGCAATCATGTTTCGGTCAAAGTACATATGTTTGCAGTTTATTTATTTATGTAATACATACTCCATGTCTTATATTGAGGTAGTGTGGTTCGAAGAGTTTCGAACAGAAAGATCACCTATCGGTTCCTTATAAGACTAAATTATTCGTTCACAGTCTAGACTGGCAGTGAGACCCCACTTGGAAAAAGACTGTAGTGTATTCTCGATTCAGTTGGTCTTTGACTGAAGGATTACACTGGCACTTATGTTAAGTGTTGAACAGGACCACGGAAGGATAAGGATATGAGACTCACTGACCATTGTCGTAACCAAGACCTTCAGTGATTGATGCGTTCTCTTAAGCTGTAAAATAATATAAAATAGGGATATATTTTTATTTCTTATTTATTTGATTTTCTAAGTGATTCCTATTCTGTTAGATGACATACGAGGTATTTTGGTAAGTAAGAATAATTATATGATGTACTATTATAGATTATTTACAGTCACTATGTCCCAGTGCGCTGGATTGATGACGTCCCCGAAATGAGGTCAGAAAGGAACTTTATGTTAAACCCTGCAGGTAGACGATTGTCTGACATAATGGTTAAAGGCTGAGTGATACTAATTTCGGAAATGAATAAGAAGTTGATTAATTACTTTGTCAGTAATTTAATTAATCAACGGACGTTATATCTTAAACATAGGGAGGTAAATCGATCAATTAAATTAATATTATTTAATCATGGAAGCTCGATTTTGTTGGTAAAATAGTGGCTAAATGGGGAGAGCAATAATATTACTCTAGTGATGTTTTATTATTTAATTCCATTAAGTAGGAATTAATTTTATTCCATATTAATTATTTAATTAGGAGAATAAAATTCCTACTAGAATCTTCTCTTGGATTAGGAGACTTGGGAGTCTTCTAGAAGATGAAGATTAGTGGAAAATATATTTACTACATTATATTATTAATTGGAGTAAAATTAGGTTTCCTAAATTAGGATTTAATTCTATTCCATGATTATTAATTTAATTAGGAAAGGAAATTCCTACAAGGATCTTTTCTAGTGTTAGGAGACTTAGGAGTCTTCTAGAAGAGATGGATTAGTAGGAGATCTCCTTCCTAGATTGAGTTAGTATTGGATTAGAATTAGGAGTCCTAGGCCTAATGGAATAAGCTCATATTTAGCACCTCCTTAAGGTCCCTAATGGAGCCTATAAATACACCATGTCCCAACCTCTCCTACAATGTTGTCTTGGCCGATTTTTCTCATCTACATACACAGGAGAATCACATCGTTCGAGAGTTAGGGAGATCCGATTAAACGCTCCACCAAGTTTAATCGAAATAGGTGTTTAGGTAATTCGTTAGAAGGCTTTTGGGTACAGTTATTCGAGCCTTTATATA
>CACSLK010027831.1:4525451-4536410 GCA_902706635.1 Striga hermonthica | reverse complement strand
GCGTGTATGCACACGCCCGGCATCCACCCGTGCATCGCCAGCAGTTTCGTGCGTCTCGCCATCGCCCGTCCGCGTTCCCAGCGTCCGTCCGCGTGTCTGCCCAGCGCCCGACGCGCCCGATCAACACGTACGTTGTTCGCGCCCGACGTGCACGTGCTGCCCGCTGCACCCGACGACCGAGACCCGCACACCATCCGTTCGTGATCCGTTTGGCGTGTTGATTAGAATCAACTAAAGGCCAAACCTATCCGCCCATTAGGTTGTGGTGTTCAGACGAACTTCACCAACGGTACTCTACATCGTCTCAGAGTCGGCAAAAATTTTAAAAGGTAAACGTCCATATCCTAACTATAGATTCCGCTGCGTTAGGATTTATTTCGATAAAGTTCAATACTGTGCATGTTGTTTGACGTTCCTAACAGAACCCAACATCGAGAGGCTGTTGAGGTCGAAATCCGAGAACTAAGAATCAAGAGACCGTTGAGGTCGAAGACCGAGAGTCGAGACCACTGAGGTCGAAGACCGAGAGTCGAGACCACTGAGGTCGAAGACCGAGAGTCGAGACCGCTGAGGTTGAAAACCGAGAATCGAGACCGCTGAGGTCGAAAACCGAGAATTCAGACCGCTGAGGTCGAAAATCGAGAGTCGAGGGACCGTTGAGGTCGAAAACTGAGAATCCAGACCGCTGAGGTTGAAAATCGAGAATCGAGAGGCCGTTGAGGTCGAAATTTGAGAACCAAGAATCGAGAGACCGTTGAGGTCGAAGACCGAGAGTCGAGACCGCTGAGGTCGAAGACCGAGAGTCGAGACCGCTGAGGTTGAAAACCGAGAATCGAGACCGCTGAGGTCGAAAACCGAGAGTCGAGACCACTGAGGTCGAAAATCCAGAATCGAGACCGCTGAGGTCAAAAACTGAGAGTCGAGACTGTTGAGGTTGAAAACCGAGAATCGAGACCGCAAGAGGTCGTAAACCGAGAGTCGAGACCGCTGAGGTCGAAAACTGAGAATCGAGACCGCTGTGGTCGAAAATCGAGAATCGAGACTGCAAGAGGTCGAAAATCAAGAGTCGAGGTCGTTGAGGTCGAAAATCGAGAATCGAGAGCGTAAGAGGTCGAAAACCGAGAGTTGAGACCGCTGAGGTCGAAAACCGAGAATCGAGACCGCTGAGGTCAAAAACTGAGAGTCGATACCGTTGACCGAAGTCTTGAATTTGAAAATTTGAATTTACGTCTGTTGTGCTTTGATCACCATGTTCGAGCTCCCTTATACCACCTCGTCCTATCACCCCTCAGTTCAAAGTTTAAGATTCAAGCCTGTTCTATATTCCTTTGAAAAATAAATCAACCACCAACCTGCTCAAGCCGTAATGAATATACTCGACCCGCCACTAAAGTCGAAAAATCAATTCGACGGAAGCATAATGAAATAAAGCACAATCAACCTGCTCAAGCCATAATGAATATACTTGACCCGCCACTGGGGTCGAAATATCAATTAGATAAACCAGAATCAACAAACAACCTGCTCGAGCAAAAATGAGTATACCTGACCTGCCACTGAAGTCGAAAAATCAATTCGACGGAAGCATAATCAAATAAAGCACAATCAACCTGCTCAAGCCATAATGAATATACTTGACCCGCCACTGGGGTCGAAAAATCAATTAGATAAACGAAAATCAACAAACAACCTGCTCGAGCAAAAATGAGTATACCTGACCTGCCACTGAAGTCGAAAAATTAATTCGACAGAAACATAATCAAATAAAGCACAATCAACCTGCTCAAGCCATAATGAATATACTTGACCCGCCACTGGGGTCGAAAAACAATTTCGATAAATCAGAATCAACAAACAACCTGCTCGAGCAAAAATGAATATACATGACCCGCCACTGGGGTCGAAAAACAATTTCGATAAATTAGAATCAACAGACAACCTGCTCGAGCAAAAATGAATATACCTGACCCGCCACTGGGGTCGAAAAACAATTTCGATAAATTAGAATCAACAGTCAACCTGCTCGAGCAAAAATGAATACATCGGACCTGCCACTGGGGTCAAAATCACAAATACAACAAAACCAAACTAAATAAAACCACCCATCGGCTCAAATTACCCATAACGAACTTGGTCGACCTGCCACTGAGGTCAGAAGCACAAATAGCACAAAACCAAATCAAATAAATCTGTTAGCCAACACTAGGATCGACCACCTAGCCCGGAGACCTTAGTCATGGTGAATTTTGTCTTCTCTCAACCTGCCACTAGGTTAGGAACAAATGTACAATGATAACAAACCAAATATAATCAAGAAGAAATCATCGACCTGCCTCCGAGGTCGACTCGAGCTATCCATGTCTTCACGACCCAACACTAGGATCGACCACCCAGCCCGGAGGCCTTAGTCATGGTGGATTTTATCTTCTCTCAACCTGCCACTAGGTTAGGAACAAATGTACAATGATAACAAACCAAATATAATCAAGAAGAAATCATCGACCTGCCTTTGTGGTCTGCTCGAGCTATCCATGTCTTCACGACCCAACACTAGGATCGACCACCCAGCCCGGAGGCCTTAGTCATGGTGGATTTTGGCTTCTCTCAACCTGCCACTAGGTTAGGAACGAATGTACAATGATAACAAACCAAATATAATCAAGAAGAAATCATCGACCTGCCTCCGAGATCTGCTCGAACTATCCGTGTCTTTACGACCCAACACTAGGATCGACCACCCAGCCCGGAGGCCTTAGTCATGGTGGATTTTGGCTTCCCTTAACCTGCCACTGGGTTAGGAACAGATATACAATAATACCAGATCAAACAGAACCGAATAGAAATCATCGACCTGCCTCCGAGGTCTGCTCGAGCTATCCATGTCTTCGCACTTGCCCATCCAATCCGAGAGATGTTCGAAACAGGGGGTCAGCCTGCCCATCCCAAGGGGTGTACTAAACAAGTGACCACCCAGCCCAGAGGCCTTAGTCATGGTGGAATTTGTCTTCAGGCACTTGCCGACCCCGAGGGGGCCTATCGAAACAAGCGACCACCCAGCCCGGAGGCCTTAGTCATGGTGGATTTTTTTTCTTCAGGCACATGCCCACCCAATCCGAGGGATGTTCTAAACAGGCGACCAACCTGCCCATCCCAAGGGGTGTTCTAAACAAGCGACCACCCAGCCCGGAAGCCTTAGTCATGGTGGATTTTTTCTTCGACCTGCCACTGAGGTCAAATAGGAACACATCGAGCAAAAAGATATGATAGTAATTAATCGTTTTCGTTAGTCCCATAATGTGCATAATGATATCGAACAAGATAAAGAATCAAATGTATTCGACCTCCTTTTCCTGGTTGTATCTGACGACTTGTGCTCAAATTCTTCGACCTGCCACTGAGGTCGAAAAGGAAAGCATCGAACATAACAAGATATGATAACACTCGATAATTTTGTTAGTCATCCAAATAATAATCTCAACCATGTCGATATGCATCACAATCTCCTCAACAGTTTGTCCAGAGTACACGAAGAATGATCATAAACCCCTGTCGATTAAACACGACCACCGAACAAGAGTCGAGAATAGCTTTGTACCTGAAGGTCGAGAATACCGCTCTAAATTGTCTTACATTTTCAAAAGAGAATGATTTTTACCCGTTCCTTTTGAAATCGCCACCGGTGATCGACATCATCTAGGCTCGTCCCTGCTTGTCACCCTTCTTAGATGGATCCATGCTCGTTCATTTTGTTCTCGACACTCAACAGCTCGTCCGCCATAGCTTGTCGAGACTTGTATTATTTCGTCATTTCCTCGATAGAAATTCAAATATGTCCATGAATAAATCGCATAATCGCTCGAGCAAATTACCAATAATCATCCACAAACAAATCCGACAATCATTCGAGCAAATCAAATAATCATCCATGCACAAATAAAACATATTCCTCAAATAATCATCCTCAAATAAATCCGACAGCCGCTCGAGCAAATCAGATAATCCTCCATGCATAAGTCAAATATATTCCTCGAGTAAATCAAATAATCATCCAAAAATAAATCAAATAGCACCTCCTCGAATAAATCAAATACCTCTAAAAATAAATCAAATAGCACCTTCTCGAATAAATCAAATACCTCCACAGATAAATCAAATAGTTTCCTCGAGTAAATCAAATAATCATCCACAAATTTATCCAATAATTGTTCGAGCAAATCAAATAATTTTCCACGAACAAATCGAATATTATCTACGAATAATTCAATCTTCTCGACCAAATCAAATAATATCCACGAGCAAATTAAATAATATCCCGAGCAAGTCAAATAATCCTCCTCAAACGAATTGAATAATTCCACAAGCAAGTCCAATATTTCCATGAATAAAACAAGTATCTCCTCAAATAAGTCAGATATCTCCGCAAATAAACCAAATATATCCACACGAGCAAATTAAATAATCCTCCATGCAAAGATCCAATATTCCCCTGGAATAAGTCAAATAATAATCCACACATAAATCTCAAAATCGCTCGAGCAAGTCAAACAATCATCCACATATAAATCCAATAATCGCACGAGCAAATCAAATAATATTTCGAGCATGCCAAGTTTTCCAATTTAAATCAAATAATACTTCCTATTTTTTGTCAATTAAAAGTCCTCAAGCTCATCATTTAAAGGAACCACATACCTTCAACACGAAAATTGTATCTCAAATTACTTTTTCGTCCTTGTCGAATCGTTCCGAATAGGTTTCGATCATAAAATGGGGCTGTTTTTACTCACTGGGCCGCATTTGAAAGGATTCACGCGCAATGGGCCGAATAAAGGGCGCCAATGGGCCGCATTGCTTCGCTACTGGGCCGCGCAATTGAGCTGGGAAGGGTTGCTGGGGAGTTTGGGCACCTTATGGGTTGTACATAACGCGCTGGGCCGCGCTGATATGGGCTGGGAGGGCGCGGCCCAAGAGGAAGAGGATGTGGGCTAGAGCTGGACCGGAAGCGGGCTCTGCGCGGGCCAAATATGAGTAGAAAGCAGGCTAGGAGAGCAGCTGAAGGGCGCGGGCTAGACGGGCTATTCGCGGACTGAGTGTTGAGTGGAAAGACGGGCTGCGCGGGCTGGGCGCGGCCCGCGCGCTGGGACTGAAATGATGTTGGGCCACGGGATGTTGGGCCTAGCGCGAGAATGGGCTGCATGCTTCCGGGCCGCGCTGGGCTTCTCCACTGGACTCCTTGCGAGATGGGCTGAGGACGCGGGCCTCCTAATTGGCTGAAGAGCAATCGGCCTGTGAAGCAGAGTTGACAGCAGCGGCGGCTCATCGGAGAACTCCGCCGGGAAAAGCCTCACCTAATCCGACGAAGGCGACCTGCTGAAGGAGCGACCCGACGGGTAGAATCCAGTGGTACCCGTGGATTGAGTTGATTCATTGCAAATCGTCGGAAAATTGGAAGAAATAACTGGATTTTGACTAAACATTTCTTAGATCCACAAGTTTTGACCGGTAAATCGACGACCTTCCCGGAATAATTTTTGCTCGAAATCGTAAGGGTAGAATGAGCTCGACGAGAGCTTCGCGATGGTGTAAGAATATTTTAGATCGGACAACTTTGGATGACGGCCGGCGGCAGAGCCGTCGGCGCGTGGCGGCGGCGTCCGGCGAAGACCAGGAACTGTAGATTCTCCTCGGCGAGAGGATTTCGGTGGTACCCTCTAATTTTCCATATCCTTCCCGGATCATCGAGAAAACGCATTTGAATGCTCGATTTTGACCGATTTTTCACTAGATCTGGGACCTTTGACCACAAAATTGAATGTCTTCCCGAATGAATTTTTGCATGGAATTTTAAGGGTAGCTTCACCTTGACGAGATCTATCCGATGATGCCAACCATTTTCTGATCAGAGCACATTTTTCGGCGGCCGGCGGTGGAGGTGGCGGCCGGCGGTGGCGGCGGCCGGTGGAGAAGAAGGAGGTTTTCCAATTTTTTCAGTCATACTCCGCTTGACTTTTTTAAGGGTCCCCACAGACGGCGCCAATGAAGTGAATAAGATTCACCCGGGCTCCTTCAACTCGAACCGGCCTCCGTACCTGCAGAACCCAACGCCGGGGGCGGCCCCGGCGTCGGGCCTCCGATGCCTAAGTCAGTGCTCAGATCAAGAGAGATAAAGAGTGTAGTATGTAATGAATAGAGAATGAGAGAATGAGGTACCTTGGCCCCCTTTTATAGGGGGAGTGTACCTTTTGGGCCCAAGTTGGGTCTGACCCCTATCGTTGGGCTTAGATGGCTTAGTGGGCTTATCTTCCAATATATATCCGTTTTATCCATTAAATCGGGTCTAGTATAATATCCTATATCAGACTTGTTGTAGGTGCTTGACGAGCCGAGCTCGCCGCCTACCCCTTTATTGTTTGTGCTTTCACTTGCTTTCGATCAGGTGGGTTTTATTTAAAAATTGGCTATGTTGTAGATGTTATTATTTTTATTATTGTTTTACTTGTGGTATGATCAAAGTATGCATGTGGAACATGTAGCCTTCGATGTGAGTTGTATCGGTCGTCGAATGGTTATCCCCGTAGCTATAGAACGTACCCGTTGGGTAGTCTCCCTTGAGAGCCGTAAGACCAGGGCTTAGGTCCCTCGGCTGGTGATCCTCGTTGGTAAGACCAAGGCAAGGCCTTGGCCGGGGGGGTGGTTTACTCCTACTGGCTGGCACTCGATGTAGGTCCGGGGGGCATTCGATATATAGTCATCAGTAGTCTATATGTAGGTGTGCACATGAGTCTGATTATTGATATTATTGATGGAAGAATGAGATAGTTTATTGCTTCGTATACATGCTGCGACCATACCTGATTGATTATGATTATTGTTTTAATATTGCGAATAACGTTTACTGCATAGTGGTGAGCACTACGGTTTCTTTTTGTGCTCACCCCCGCCTGCTATTCATGGATGCAGGTTAGTATTGCGGGCACGACGGATGGATGTGAGTGGTGCTCTTATTATTTGATATTTCTTCCGCCTTTGCAACTGAATATTGTTATTATTGATTTCATTATTATTGAATATTGGATTATTGATAGGGAGTGTACTCCCTAGGATATTATGATTATTGGATTGCAGATTTGAGTATTAAAGTTTTATTATTGACAAATGAGGATTGATGATTGATTGAGTATTTGAGAATTTGTTAGGTATTGATGTTCGTTTTGATAATGAGTAGCGCCTCAAGTGATTTTGAAATAAATTTAAAAAATTTATTACCGATTTTTGTCAAACAAAAGTGGCGCGTTACAACAATATCAACCAACACCATGCACCGTTGTGTTAGATGATTCGCATATAATAACTACTAGGTTGTACATTATATTTTGTTTACATAGAAAATTACATTTTGTTAATAAAAACATAATATAGAATATTAAATTAAAAAATATTACAACACCAAACATGTTTTTATAATACAAATAATATTTATTTTTATTATTTTAGTTTCGACATCCTATTGTTGACTAAACCAAACCGATTGATGATCCGACCAATTAATAATTGTGTAATTTTGTAAAAATGTAACAATTTTTATATTGTGGTATTGTGCATATTATGTATTGTTAATCTGCAATATATTGAACTCTAAATAAATTACAAAACCATCCCACTATTAGCATACAATCTAATAAAAGATCTAAAATTACATAAAAACCATACAAAATATCTAATTTTCATCATAAAACCCCAACACCCAAATAATAATTTCAAAAGATATAAAAAATAGCAACAACAAAGTCGCTGAGGAAGCAGTTAAAGCATTACACACACGCTGTGAACTGTCGCCAGCCTCTCGCCACCCCGTTGCCGCCCGCTCCATCGCTCCGTCATTTTAACAAACCAAAAACGTCGTCACCCCCTGGCCTCCAACCTGGAAGCAGGCCTTCGTCACCGGAAAGGAGCTGTGGCCTTATATGCCGTGTCCCGCTCGCTGCTGACCACCAAATCACACAGTCGTCTTAGTCGGTCAGATCCGCCTCCACCATTGTCAACGTCGGAAGACAACGGTCAATGTCAAAAGCCAATGATTTTTGTCGAAAGTCAACGTCGTAAGTCAACGGTCAACGCCGGAGTCAACGTCAATGGTCAATGATCAAATTAATATTTAAATAACAAAAATAATTAAATATAAAATTATTATTTAAATAAAGAGTTAAATTTTGGGCACACATTTGGATACCTTTTTAGTGGCTAGGATTGAGTCTCACGTCCTCATTTTAAATAAGCGGATGCATTGGAACCAATCCCTATATATATATAAGTGAAATATATAAGAGATTTAATGTGTAGTCCAAAGTTGGGTTCCAGTTTTAAAAGCCAAATAACTAATTATTCATAACGTACATGTCAATATTAACTTGGGCGTACATGAAATAGTCAATTATTTATAATTTAATAAATTACCCAACTACTTAAACCTTTTAATTTAGATAGCTTATAAAAGAATAAATTAGTTTTAATTAATGAAACAATATATCTTTAAAATTATAAATATTATCACACAAGAAGGGCTCCGTTTGTTTATTTAGTGTAGATGTTTTGCTGTTTTTTTTTATATGTGTGTTTGGGGTGCTTTTGTTGTGTGCGTTTTGTGTTTTTGGTTTGGACTGTTTAGTCCCGGTTCGGCCTGAGTGTAGCCTTTATTCTCCTGTTGGGAGTTTACACTCGGGTATTACCCTGTTGGGGTTTTTTATTTGTGTGTTTTTTGGTATTACCCTGTTGGGGTTTTTTTATTTTAGTGTTGGTAGTGTGCTAGTTTTCTAGCGTTGCTAGTTTGTTTTTCCGTTTAGGTTGCATTGGTTGTGTGTAGCCTCTCATTCCCCGGCTTCGGGGCTCGCCTGTGTAATTTGCCTTGGGCCTTTTTTATGAGTACTTTTATGCCGTTGGAAAAAAAAAAAATATTATCACACAGTTTTTATATATATGATAAAATTTGGAAATTAATTATTTTATAGAATCACATTGTAGCCAAGCCCTTTTTTTGAATAAAAGTTTTTAAATGACACTTATTTTGAAATTAACATAATGTAATTTATTAATTACGTGCGACGTGTGGGTTGTGTACTAATTTTAAATAGACATATTTTATATGATTTTGCACAATTTAAATTTAATATAACATTTTCAATAATTTAAAATAGGTAAATTGTATTATACATTGATTTCATATTTTTAATTTATAAATATTAACGAACATCTTTTATTCATGCATTGCATGGAATTCGTACTAGTTACGAAGCAATAAATATTAACAAACAGTATTATCGAAATACTATGCATATAGGAAGGAATAATATTGGCCTAATATTTATGTTACCATAGTAAGTACAAGTTTTGGATCTAGCTATTATTGAAAAATTGCCATTATTTACGGCACAAAATGGTCCGACTACATAATGGGGAATTATATCGACAAAAGGGCAATAATCAAGGAAAAAAAAAAAAAAAAATTAAAACTCAATAATATTCTTAACATGTTCGGTAATTATTATGATCATATTTACTTCAATTATTCTCAGAAATTTGTGGGAACGAAATGATTCGTCTCACTATCATTCTCATTATTGCAATTAAATTTGTACTGTGACAATTTTAGGACAGTAAATCATTAATTGATACATGCATTACATGAATCTTACTGCAATAGACCCGAAAGAGCATGAAATAATGCAGTAGGTGAAATAAAATAAGATAATATGAAGTCGAAAAGAATGTTTTTGTTGTGTACTATACCAATCAATTATTACGCATATTTAACTTTAACAAACAACGTGAGAAAAATGAGTAGTGGAGCCAATTGCCAAAAAGGGACTTTTCTTCTCTCTAATTAAGTTTGGTGAGTACAGGGACGGATCCAGAAACTAAAAGTAGGCTGGGCTAGAATTTTTTTTTTATATAACTAAGCCAGATTTAAATACTCATTTACATAAAAACTATATAATATTTTTTTTCAATTATTAACTGAATTTGTGCTCGACGAGTTGACGGCAAAATTCGGCGGCCAGTTAACGCAATCCTCATAGACAAAGATTAGATGGTAGAAAAAAAAAAAAGAACGCAAAAGAGTGTTAGGCCAAGGTGATAGTATTGGTATAAGGAAAATGTAATTAAAACTTAAATCTGGGAAATAAAATTAAAACTTAGATTTTGGATTTTGTGTGATTATGTTTGGTGTATATTTCTGAAATTGTACTCGTGTGTGCTTGTTATGCTGATTATTGTTACGGATGGTAATTTTTTTGTTGTTTTGGTTATGCTGGTTATTGTTAAGGGTAATATTGTTGCGATTAATTTTTTATTGTTTACGCATTCTATCTTTTATTGTGCAGAAAAAAAAAAATCTATTTTTCGGCCCTTTTTTATTGATTTCTCTAATAATGAATTTTTATTTTTGTTTTTTCTTTCTCAAAAAGATTGATATGTTATTGTTTTTATGTTGTTTTTAACTTTTTATGTTGCTTGAAAGATGCTATATTGTTAATTTATTGTTAATTATTTTGATTCTTATGAATGTATATAATTAATTAATTGATCTCTTTTTTTTTTAGTTTGATTTTTAGGGCTTCATATTTGAAGAAAAAGAAGAAGAAGAAGGAAAGGGAAGAACAAAAAAAAAAAACCGTTAAAAGAAAAGAGAGAAGAGAGAGAGAGAGAGAGAGAGAGAGAGAGAGAGAGAGAGAGAGAGAGTAGTTTTTTTTTTTGGCCGAAACGATAGAGAGAGTAGTTATTGTTTATTTTTTTATTTTTTTAATATGGAACAACTAAATGGACTATTTTTTGGAATTCCACATCTCTGGTTTGATAAATGGAATCTTGTTTTATTTATGGGCCTGTTAAATGCTTAAGACTACAAATTAATATTTAAATGTAAACTTGAGTTGGGAAATTGGCCTGCTGGCTGTTTTTTTT
>CACSLK010027831.1:4492690-4505761 GCA_902706635.1 Striga hermonthica | reverse complement strand
TATATATATTCAATCCTGTAATTTATCTGTAATTCGCGGGGTTGTCCGTACTTCACAAAAAGACATAATTGTGCAAATCAGATGCATTGTGAGTGATTGGCGACCTCTGGCGACCATCCCACGACGACCGATGCAGAATCTGGTGACATGTCGTTGCCGTGTCGGCAGCCCACGCGCCCTCACGTGCCACCACTCCCTGGCAGATGGATTTCACAGATAATCCAGGTGGAACAGCTCGCACGCGGCCCAGTCTTCCGTTCCTTCAGCCTGCGGAGCCCAAATGCAGCATGAGCCCACCAGGAGTGACACGCACGGCCCAGCATCGCGTCGAGCAGTCGAGATGCACGAGGATGGGGCCTAGAAGCATGAAGCCCAACCGATGGAGGCCCAAAGTCCGTGAGGCCCAATCCAGCAAAGAAAGAAAGTGCACAGGCCACGCGGCACGCGGCCCTCTCAACCCTCCAGCCCACGCGGCCCGCGAGAAGCCTGCGTCCGACCCGCGCATGATCTAGCCCTTCTCTTGTTTATTGGGCCAAGCCCTACGGCCCACATTGTTGCCAGACGCGGCCCAACGAGAAGACAGTGTAGCCCAGAGGCGCGCCATTGGTCCAATCGGCCCTACGAGCTCCGAGTCTGGCCCAGCCTGCTCCAGAAAGTCCAGTGGTTGTCCATCGTGGGTCCAAGTGGTTCTGGGAGTTTCGCTGAGTCTGCAAAGAGTCCAGGATGGTCTGATATCAATAGAGAGCGATCTGGTGATTAGTAGGACAAGTCCGGCTGCCCAACGGACTCGAGGTTTTAAACGATCTCAAACAACGAAAATCAAAAACGTCTCAGAGTCGGCAAAAATTAAAAATGGTACGCATTGAATCCTCGCTTCTGGTTCTGCTGCGCTTAGGGTTTAATTCGTAGATAGTCTGTAACTTGCACATTGTTGATATCCTCACCGGTCCCAACTAGCGTGACCCACATGTTCACAAAGAGAACAAAAAGGTGGAACTCTCTCATAGACCACCTTCTGGATGGTGATCCTCCCTCATTGGTTGAGCTCACCACGAAGATCTATCTCAACGCACACCTATGCGATGGAGAGCCTCGTCCAGTTGGCTGTGTCGGTATCCACCTTGATCGGATTGCCAATACATCTAGCAATCAAGGTGCAGATAGTAGGATGAAAAATGATGATGTAGTAGGCCTGTTAGACAGCACCAGTCTGGGACAATGGGTGACTCAGCCGATGTGGACAAAATCAGGGATTAACTTGAACACCCGACCAGAGCTCCCATATACGTTCAAATATGTCTTGATCTATGTCTCGTTGTAGACCTATCTCAACTCAAAGAACACTAAGTAATGGTTGAAGTTTAAATACTTAGGGATAAGTCTAACCTTAAAACCCATCTTTCCCAATCTAACAGATAAGTCTCAGAGGGAAGAGACAGTGAAGGAAAACTTCAAAATAAGTGCATTATAAACAGTCCGACTAAGGAAGAAACAACTGGCTTAGGGATCTGACCGTAAATCGCCCCTCTACGGAGCGTGTGATAGTCCCCCCTTGCTTGTCTCGGAAAGGCTCAAGAGATAGATTCTGGTGGCCCGACTTGCGGACGAGGGTGTCGGTGATAACATCACAGAAGGATCGGCGGCTGGCGAAGGGCAAGGAAGATGTTGCCGAAATCGAGGCCATAGGATCCCCGGGGGTGGCAGAAGAGAATTCAGATGGGCCCGTCGGGGGTTGAACGGGCTGGGGTGCTCCGGGAAGTGGGGCTGAGGTGCCGAAAGCCAAATAGGGCCAGGAAAGGTGAAAACATGGCTCGGGTGCATAACTGGTTGTTGAGGGATCATGATACGAGTGGGCTAGGTGATTTGGGTTGTGGGATGGCGGATAGATGGGCTAGGTATGATTAATTGGGCCTTAGAGGATGGCCCAAAATGGAGTGGAGGGGTAAAAGAACGACCCGAGGCAGTTAGACCGTCTAGGTGACCTGAAGGGAGTAGAGCTGGGGGTTAGGGTTACCGGTAGTTGCGTCGTCAAGCTTGTCGAGAGGAGAAAATATCCAGCCAGGGTGCTGGCGGGAGAGGGTCAAGTGAAACTGGGCAAGGTTGAGACTCCTCTGAGCTGAGAACTAGATGAGGAGCAAACGAGCCGAAGTCGGAAAATCGAGCTTTAGATGCACCTGAAGTCGCTGGAGCTAGAGTCACCGGGAAGTTGGAAAGAGAAGAGGTCTTGTTGGCATCTGAACATTGCAGGCGACTAAGTTAGAGGTCGCCTCATGTGTGGGGCTGAGGACGGGGTGGGTCGCCAGCGACAGTCGTGGCCGCGGGATTTGAGGAAGCGAGCTCCTCGTCAAAAGCTTGGCTGAAACTGCTGGGTCTTGCGAGGAAGGCTTAGAACACCTCCTTAAACTCCGAGAAAAAGGACTCCAACTCTGGTGGGGGGTGGCCGGAGTTTGAGAAAGAGTTGTCGGAGATGGGTCTGCAGCTGGACGGGAAAGGAACAAAACAGGAAAAAGAAAATGAAAAAAATTAGATCGACCCGGTGGCTGACAGGGGCGGACATACATATAACTCAGGGGGCCACGGTCCCCCCAAACCTTTGGTTTTTTTTACCTAAGTATATATTGTAATATATTAGATTAAGTGTATTAATTATTATTATCCCCATTAACCAGTTAACTAAAGATATATTGATTGAGATTTTGTGAACTATGACAAGTCAAAGCCCATTAAAAAAATATACAGAATATAAGCCATAAAAAGCCCATTTAATTTACATCTTTTATTGTATTATATTGTTTCTTTATTTATGAGACGAATACAATTACTCAAATTAACATAAAGAAAGAGACTCAAGAGATAGAGATAGAAACACACAAACCAACGGCGCCGAGATGTACAACACAACCGAGGCAAACTTGCAAGGTAATAAAATAGAAAAATTTCGCAGCAACAACAAGGATCGTCGGTCCAATTCTTTGATTCTTCAAAATTTAATCATTCTTTAATATTTATTAGTACGTACCCCATGCGATGGACGAGGCAGAGATATTAAATAATTTATTTTCACGGGCCTTGTCTGTTTAAGTCTAAAAAACAATAGGGTTGTCATCTATTTTTCACCTCTTTTAATCAATGTTAAGTCTAAAAAAAATAAGGTTATAATTTATTTTCCACCTCTATTAATAATTGTTTCTTTTTAGCAAGAACATTAAATATGAGTATGTTAGGGCTAGCTTGTAAATAATTAATATACTATCTCACTAACACACACTAATATAAATTTGATTTTAGTATATATATTTATTCCTTGATATAGGAGAAAGTAACAATTTTACTTATTCTTGTTCACCATATAATATTTCATTATTATTTAATTATAAACTTTGTTGTCATATAATGTCATTATTATTTATAAAAGTTATAGAAGTTGTACATCTTCGTTTTCTTTTTATTTTATGTAATGAAAAATATGTAGTGCTCGCTAGTATTATTTATTTATGTAATCAATTTAAAATATGTAAATAAATTTAAAATTAGATAGTGTATAAATATTTTAAATATACACACATGTTTAGTATTATGATTTATGCACATACGTACTCTATATGAGTGAATGAAAAAGTTTCAATTAATATGAAACACACTTAGCAAAAATTGATAAAGCATGTACATATATTTTTTCACATTTAGCAATTTGGTATGTATACAGTAAGATTTTCCTAAAAAGATAAAAATTTTTGGTAACCACAGGATTTGTTTAGTTTTTCTTGGAAACACGTATATTCAGTATTGATAAGGTTTGATAAGATTTTGTTTCCAGTTTTTTTTTTTTTTTTCTTTTCCTCTCTCTGAAAATTTGATAAAGTTTGATAAGATTTTGTTTTCTTTTTTTTCTCTCGAAAATTTGAGTTATGGATTTGAAAAAAACAAGAAAAATAAACGTACAGATTTTATTTTACCGATTTTATGGGAAAAAATAATCAAATAAAATACGTGATGGAAATAGAATGCATTAATTACCTTTGACTTTTCTTCCTACTAATTTTAGCAAATGTGATGGCTTTGTATATAAGTATAGATGAGTACTTTAATTATGCCCATGTTTATAATTTTATTTATTTATCCTTTTTAGGGATTTAGGGTTTAAAACATGTGTGTATTTTAAAAAGGGACATTGATCTATTACTACCGAGTCAATCATCAATGGGTTTTGTGAATTGAGAGAACGTCAAACACAATTCTAATAGTTATGAAATTTGAACTGTATGTATTTTTTAACCTATCTTTTTTTTTCTATTATTGAAGTGCAACAATATTTTTTTAATGAAGTATGTCACTGAAAACTATTTAGTCCCTCCACAATTAAATTTTTTGGATCCGCCCCTAGTGGCCAGGGTAGCTGCCAACGCGGAGGCTGACGGGGAGGCTAGATGAAGGGGCTGATCAGAAAAAATGAGAGGTGGGAAAAAGGAGAAGATAAGATTTTAAGAGAGAGAAAGCTTGAGAGAGGTGAGAGCATTTTTTTCACTAATGTGAATAAAATCTTCTATCTTTTTTTATCTTTTTTATTTGTTCGTTGTTTTCATGCATTGTTTGTTCACAATATACCTTCGCTATACTATCGGAGGTTCCTGCAAACAACTCAGAAATTCGTTATGATATACATGTAAAGATTAAGATATACTAAACTTGAACTGTTATTTTTTCGCCAATATTTTTTACTTTAATAGAAAATTTTATATTTATCATTTTGTATTTTATTATTTTTTATTCTTTGTATTCTCAATATTTGAATTGTATTTCATTTATAAAAAAAAATGTTGGAAAAATATAGATAAATTATTTTTGTCATATCCATTTCTTTCTGAAACGTAGGTATTACCTATATGGTGCGCTTAACAATGTTAGAATGCGGATTACTTGTATATTGAAAATGTGTAGCAATACCAAAATAAGTTGAAATAGCGGAAGTACAAAACAAGAAATAAAATCTCTTCGAGGAGCGTCCCACTATCTCGTCAGAGATCTTTCATTGATAAATCTATTGTGCACCTCTTGTATAGTTTGAACTTACAAAAACTAGAACTCCCTTCTAGTCGAGCCACAACTAAACTCGAAACTATCAACTACTTCTGCGGCCACATCCCGTGGACTTCACACTCTCGAATCCCTCGAGAAAAACTCATCACTTAATCCCTAATACTAGAAACAAGGTGTTTGAAAAAAATCATATGCAATATGCCTAAGGATGAAAAACGAAAAAGAAAACACATGCACACACACACACACAATAGCACTAAAATCACTGATATCCTTTTTTTATCTACTTAGGCTAGATTGACAAAGGATTAATCAAGAACCGAATTTGTGATACAAACTAACCAATGAACAAATCAGAGGCAGAACTTTTGCTGTAGTACAAGTCATATCTCTCCAAAATTCAAACACCCCAAAACTATAAGCATCATTATTCATTGAGCTTTTTCACTTAGTAATAATCACTGCAATAGTGAAAATCAACCCCATTACTTCGCACAAATGATTTTAAGCAACAATAAGTAGTGAGTGCAAGAATATATATATATATATATATATATATATATATATATGTGTGTGTGTGTGTGTGTGTTTTTTTTTTTGTATGCACTACGTTTATTATGAAAATAGCCACAATATATCACCAAGAAAGAACACCACACAGTTAAGTGTAGTTGTTGTCAATAGCTTTTACCCTTCACATCGTTTTTTGTCCATGAAGACCTTTTTCATATTGATCTTGTAGGAAACGAACCATGTGCTAGCTTACTCTATAAATCATTGTGTGATGGTAGCTCTTTCTTAAGTTCTCTATGAAACAATTACGTTACAAAGTAAGCAAGGACATGCAATCAGTTCCAGTCAACCAACATCTCATTTCCTTTTAGCAACGTTAGAACTTCAATCATGACTTAGTGGTGAATTAGATGAAAAGTGCAAAATATGCCTAATGCAAATTCCCTATATGCTTACACAATGCAATAGATAATTACGATTACAACATACAATATAATATAATGTAATGCATTTCACACAAGCAATTGGAGAATGCACATCCCTAAGATTTCCTTAGGGAGATGAACAGTTGGGAATCCAGGGCTTTAGTGAATATATCAGCTAACTGGTTTTCTGTTGGAACATACTCAAGAACAATCACGTCATTCTCAACCAAATTCTGAATAAAGTGTTATCATATATCAATGTGTTTGGTTTGAGAGTGCTGAACAAGATTTTTGTAGATATTAATGGCGCTACTATTGTCACAAAAAAGGTTAATGGTTCTTACCTTAAGGCCAACTTCCGACATCATCTGTTTCATCCATACCAACTGAGAACAACAGCTTCCAGCTGAAATATACTCGGCCTCTGAAGTTGAAAGGGCCACACAATTTTGTTTCTTGCTCAGCCAAGAGATCAAGATGTTCCAAATGTAAAAACATGCTACGTCGATCATCCACATTACCTGCCCAATCAGCATCACAATATCCTGCAAGACTGCACTCATATCATGTGAATAAAGGATTCCTAAGTCAGAAAGACAAGTATTTCCCAACACTTCTATATTTCAAGAAGCTAAATCACAAAAAGGCTCTAGGTTATGGAATTGTTGGCTTGATGTCCTGCTTTTTTTCTCTAAGTGGTTGAAGACAGAAATCGAGGATGGAGCTTCTACTAGAATTCAGCTTTTAACTGGGTGCCTGCCTTGTTGAAACCTTCTCCTGACTTGCTTGATATTGCTAGATAGCACTTTTTTTTTGTTAAGGACTTAATGTTGGCTGATGGCTCAGGTTGGAATGAGTGGTTGATTAAACAAGTCTTTAACAATGAGGATAGCTCTGCCATTCTGAATATCAACACTTTGAGATCTGATAGGCCAGATAGAATTTACTGGGCTCTTGACAAGAAAGGCAACTTTTCTGTTGCTAATACTTATGCCTATTTAGTGGCTTAAGAAGTTAGAGTTATGGATCAGCCTGAATGCAACTTAACTACTAATCCATGGCTCTTAACTTTAAAAAAGACTTGGTCTCTGAAAGTGTGGATGAAAATCAAAATCTTTATTTGCAAATGTTTTTTGGCATTGCCAGTGCTAGTTAAATTGAAAAGCATGGGCTTGGATATTGATGTGATTTGCAGATGTTGTGGAGAATCTCCAGAGACTATTGAACATGTCTTATTGCAGTTTCCTAGAGCTTGCACTATGGGATATTGCTCCAGTCTCATGGCCAGACCTTGCAAAGCACAAAGGCTCCTTCAGGTCATGGTGGCAAGCAATCTGCAGCATTTGTTATTCAGAGATAGTAGAGGATAGAATTCAGTTATCCACCTATCTCCTCTGGTGGCTTTGGAAGACCAGAAATCAATGGATTTTTCAGCACTCAATCCTTCCTCCTCACATAGTTATCAAAGCAGCCATGTCTGATTGGATGAGCTTCATGGCAGCTTCTCAGTTTTCATTGTAGCTTCTGTTTTTCTTGTTTTAGTTTGTGTTTTTAGTTGGTAGCTTAGAGCAGGAGTTGGCTAGGCTTTGAGGCAGTGGTTCAACAAATGTTTTTTTCTTCTCTTATTCAGTGTTTTTCATTTGGTTCTATTGAGGTTCTAGGCCATCTTGTTGATGTGCCTCTCATGTTGTTCTTCTTTGTGTAGGATTGTGTATTCACACCATGTGTGCTTTCAGTTAATAGATTTTTCTATCGTTCCAAAAAAAAAAAATATATGTTTCATGACTTTCAGATGAGATTCTTTAGGATTAGCGTGATAGCGAGCACACATTCCAAACTGAAACACAAATCAGGCCTACTAACAGTCAAATACAACAAACTTCCTATCATGCTCTTATAAAGGGTATAAACAACTGGTGTTCCAACATCATTCTTATAGACCTTCTTATGGCTCCCCATAGTAAGTTCTTGGCATATTTGGTTCGATGAAGAAAAATCCCATTATAGGACTACTTCACTTGCAAGCTCAAGAAGTAGGACATCTCACCAACCATACACATCTCAAACTCTTTAGACATATGGTCTACAAAATCGTTGACCTAGGATTTCGAGGTAGAGCTAAAGATAATTTCATCGACGTAAATCTGTATAATGATAATATCTTTCTTAGATTTTTCACACAAAGAGAGTTTGATCACCTCCCCCTCGAGTATAGCCCTTTTTAATCAAAAGTGTGTCAAACGTCCGTACCATGCTCTAGGAGCTTGCTTGAGTCCATATAAGGCTTTCTTTAGCCTATACACATGATCTGGATAATGAGGATCCATAAATCCCTCAGGTTGCTTAACATAAGGTACCTCTTTCAAAAAGCCATTCAAAAATGCAGATTTCACATCCATTTGATAGATAATAAAGCTCAACGAAAATGCAATAGATAAAAACATCCTATTAGACTCTAGACGAGCAACAGGGAAAAATGTTTCATCAAAGTCTACACCCTCTTCTTGAGTGTATCCCTGTCAACAAGTCAAGCTTTTTTATTATTGATCTCCCCTGATTCATCCGTCTTATTTTTAGAAATCTATTTTGTTCTAATGAAGTTACAATCGGTGGGTCTAGGAACAAGCTCCCAAAATTCATTCCTAACAAATTGTTCAAGTTCTTCTTGCATAGCGTGCACCAAAAAATCATCACATAAAGCTTATTTAGCATTTTTGGGTTTCAATTTTTATACGTAACGCACAAAGTGACATAAACCAGCATTTTTTCAAAAGTCTGGTTTTACATCTCTTGTATTATCTTAAGTAATCCCTCCAATAATTAAATATTTAGGATGACCCTTCTGAATTTTAGCGGGTGGATCTTGCCAATATTCAGTTGGATTTCCAAAAGGTGTTGAAAAACTGTAATCATTATATTCAACAACTTGAGCATTTTCATCTAATTCCGAACCTTCAGTTTTAATCTCATTCAAACATTTTTAACTTCAGAATTCACATAATTCTTACTAACGGAGACATCAACTTGAGAAACATCTGGTATAAGAACATTATCAGATAAGTCATCAAACACAACATTGGTCGATTCTATCAAAATTTCATTACGCAAGTTATAAACATGGAATGCACGACTATTAGATGAATAGCCAAGAAACTAACCAACATCACTTTTACACTCAAATTTACCTAGATGTTCCCTGTCATATAGATATAACAACGGCATCCAAACACATGAAGATATTTCACATTCGGAGGTTTACCTTTCCAAAGCTCATAAGATGTCATTCTCTACCTTTTCTGATATACACATGGTCAGTTATGTAACAGGTCGTGTTGATGGCTTCAGCCCACCATCTTAGTGACATTCCTTGTGGCACGAGCATCACCCTAACCATCACATGTAGTGTTATGTTCTTACGTTCTACCATTCCGTTTTGTTGAGGAGTTATAGTAGAATAAAACTGATGAGATATACCATGAGACTCACAAAATGACTCAAAACCAATGTTTTCAAACTCTTTTCCATGATCACTCCTAACAGCAACAAGATTAGTTTTCTTCTCATTTTCAAGTTTCAACACAAGTTTCTGAAAAGCATCAAGTGTATCAGACTTCTCTTTTAGAAAATCAAACCAAGAAAATCTAGAAAGGTCATCTATATGCATAGGTTCCATAATGTTGTTCATACTAATTTTAGTCATCTGTTTGTATGAGGATCTCTTCTATTTGTCCATTTGACACGAACCACACACACGGTGTTTTTCTTTCTTCAGTTTAAGAAGACCACGAACAATATCTGCAGAAGATTTATGCTTCAATTTCCGATGCAAGAGTTCAACCGTATCAATGCTAGCTGTAATACACTTCAATTCAAGTTCAACTAGGTAATATTTATCCCTAGAGCTAGAGCTAGTAAGGATACGATTATTCTCTTGATCAGAAACAAGACATTCAAATTTAGTAAAATTCACATTTAGACTTTGATCACACAAACGACTGATACTCAACAAGTTTGCTTTCAAATTTTCAACAAGAAAACGATTTTGAATCTTTAGTCCAGGTACGTTCAAACATCCAATGCCAAGAACTTCTTTCTTAGCACCACCACCAAAGGTTACAGAACTAGAAGACACATGTGTGATATTGATCAAATTAGATTTGACACTTGTCATATGACGTGAGCAGCCACTGTCAAAATACCAATTAAAATTAGAAATGGATTTCAATGCAAGTATAGAGAACAAACAAATGTTTTTACTGCCTTTAAGAACCCAAATCTTTCATGATTAACCACATTAACCTTTATTTTTGGTGCTTTCAATGGTACACCATGTGGACTCCATTCATCAATTTGACCTGTATAAATATCATTATGCATCCTATAGCACTTAGGGCGAATATGACCACGAATTTTACAATATTGACAAGTTGGGACGAAATTCCTTCCAGAATTCTTATACTCAGAGGTTGAAGGATTAAACTTACGAATCTTACCACTGATACTGAAACTGTCACTGAAAAAGGTTAGATCAGACTTACTAAGAGATTTGTTTGGTTCGCCAACCTTACCTTGCAGCTTCTGATTATGAGTCTTCTTACTCTGGTTTGAAGTCCCAATTTGCTAGCTCAGCCTTTATATTTTAGCAAAGGAGAATTTTGGATTTTTTATCATTTTGATAACTTTCTCGCTCTTGATGAGTTTCTTCTCAAAGATAGAACAATGATCTTGAAGCACATATGTTCCTTCATCGCTCGACCAAGCTCACCTTTTAGGGAAATGATCTTAGCTTCCCTTTCTCCTACAAGATTCTGCACAGAAAACAACTCATTATGAAAGGATTCGATGTTAAAAATTCTTTTCATCACTTACCTGTTTGCTCAGTTTGTCATTGTGTTCCATCAACGCAATTTGGGCAAAGCAGCTGTTGAGATCCTGACTTTTCTTTCCAGCGTGTACGTCAGAATTGATAAGCTTTTCATTGAGTTCAACAGTCATCATACGCATTTTCTGTAGTCATTCCTGAGATAAGGGATCTCCATTTCACGCTCTCCTCGACGGTGTTCCAACTGCTTCACTTTTCTGTCTGGACCTGGTACTTTTTGATGACTTTGGCCGCCTTGAGGCACTTCTCTATGGCATACTTGCGAAGAAAAAGATTCTCCTCACCTGGATTTGGGAACTCCTTAGGTTCAGAATCACTCAACAGATGGGCGTAAGAACACGCTTCTAGCTCGACATCAGTGATTTGAACAGAGGTTGTACAACATTTGTACTCATTGAGAGGACACTTGGCAAAATTGTTGGTGTATTGGGAGCCCTTAATCTTCTCTGGTTCATCATCCTCATCATCCCTACAATCAGATCATATTGCCTTATAGATCCTATTCTTTCTCTTGAAATTTGGGCATTCATTCTGAAAGTGACTGAAACCCTTATATTCTCGACATTGATCCTTCTCAATACCTTGGTTAGAACTCTAGAACTTGTTGGATTGTGTGTTCAAATGTCGTTCACTAAAATGTTGAGATGTGTTCTTTCCACCTTCAGAGAATTTAGTCCCTTGAAACCTTTTCTTTTGGAATTTCTTCAGCTTAGAGAAGTTTTTGGTAAGAACTGTAATTTCTTTTGTGATTCTTTTAGCATCAAAGATCTCCTCATCCGAATCTTCTTCTTCCTCTACCACCGGTGTACGATCCATGGCCTTTAGTGCCACCTTTTCCTTCTTATACTAAATCAAAGCCATGATTTATCTCAAAAGTGCGTAGGTCTCCAAGAAGGTCATCAATCCCAAGTGGTTGAACTCTCATGAAACATTTCAAAGTCGTGATTTTTATGCCAAACCTTTTCTGTAGATTCTCATCAATTTTTGCACTTGTCTAGCCTCTGAAATCTCTTCACCAAGTATCGCGCTTTGGTTTACAAGATCACATAACCGAGCATAGTACATATATATGCTCTTGTTGTCTCTCATCCGGAATTCATCTAACTCCATGATGATTATCTGTATCTATGAAGATTTCACAGTGTTCGTACCTTCAAATTGTCTTTAAAGAAATTTCTAAGCCTTGCGAGCCGTTGTGCATTAAATGATATCTTATGGCGAGCTGGATCAACAACAGACATGATTGCATATAAAGCACGAAAGTTGGCTTCTTCTGCTTGTCTTTTCGCATCAGTCCAAACTTCCCTTGGTTTCTCGACTAGAATAAGAGCAGCCAGGGTTGGTGTTCCCGATTCCAAGGTCTCACATGTCTTTAGGAGCTTTTTCCATCAGAGGTATAGACCAACCAGTCTGAATGACTTTCCAGGTTTCTTTTCATAGAGATAAAAGGAAAATTAATTATCATCATGGATTTCCAGTATCCATAATTCGGTTCATCCAGGTACGAAGGGCGCAAAACGGACATGCCGTAGCGATTCATGGTGACCAACCCAAAGGCCCAAAGATCTTTATCCTGTGATTAGAACAGGAACACTGCTCTGGTGACAATTGAAACGTAGGTATTACCCGTAGGGTGCGCTCAACAGTGTTAGAACATGGATTACTTGTATATTAAAAATGTGTAACAACGCCAGAATATGTTGAAATAGCATAACCACAAAACAAGAGATAAAAACTCTTTGGGGAGCGTTCCACTACCCCTTAGAGATCTTTCATTAATAAATTGATTGTGCACTTCTTGTATAATTTGGACTTACATAAACTATAACTCACTTCTAGTCTAGCCACAACTACACTCGAAACCATGGGCAGACCTAGACAGGGGCACGGGCCCCTGTGCAATTTTTAAACAAATCAGTACATATGTTATGTATAATTATATATTGTAAAATAATTACATAGATACTTTCTTAAAATTTAAGTTGTTTGCATTTTGTACTTGTATTATGTTGTAGGCAACATATATAAATGAGTTACATCGATTTTTCCCAAAAATCAGCATTGATTTTGATACATATTGAACTTTATGTGTTCTTAAATTATAACTTTAAGTTTAAATTAGATACTAAATTGTGTTTGTCATTGATTTCTTAAATAATAACTAAGTACATGAATGTTGAGATTGTAAGAATATCCAATGCAAAAAAAAAAAAA
>CACSLK010027831.1:4475086-4492683 GCA_902706635.1 Striga hermonthica | reverse complement strand
AAAAAAAAAAAAAAAAAGGTAATGTGGTATTTGAAAAATATATATTTAATGAGATTTGAATTTATGTAATTATGAGTGATATAATATATAAGAACATGTAGAGAATAATAATAATAATAATAATAATAATTATTATTATTATTATTATTATTATTATTATTATTATTATTATTATTATTATTATTATTATTATTATTATTATTATTATTACTATTATTATTATTACTATTATTATTATTATTATTAAATATCATTATTATTTTTCACTTTGTAAAGGTTACATTTGTGCCCCCTCAATTTTGCGAGTCTATGTCTTCCCCTGCTCGAAACTATCAACTACTTATCTAGCCACGTCCATGTTAGAGTTATGCTGTAAAAGCTATGTTTTGCAAATTCTATCGATTCCATTTTGATCTGGCCATCATGTTTCAGTCAAAGTAAATATGTTTGCAGTTTATTTATTTATGCAAATCATACTCCATGTCTTATATTGAGATATTGTGGTTCGAAGTGTTTCGAACAGAAAGATCACCTATCAGTTCCTTATAAGACTAAATCTATTTGTTCACAGTCTGGACAGGCATTGAGACCCCTCTTTGAAAAAGACTGTAGTGTATTGTTGATTCAGTTGGTCTTTGACTGAAGGATTACACTAGCACTTATGATAAGTGTTGAACAAGACCACGTAAGGATAAGATTATGAGACTCACTGATCGTTGTTGTATCTAGACCTTCGGTGATTGATGCGTTCTCTTAAGCTGTAAGATAATATAAAATTGGTATATATATTCATTTTTTGTTTATTTGATTTACTAAGTGATTCCTATTTTTATTAGGATGACATACGAGGTATTTTCGTAAATGAGAATGATTATATGATGTGCTATTATAAATTATTTATGGTCACTATGTTCCAGTGGATTGATGACGTCCCCGAAATAAGCTCAGGAATGTACATTATGTTAAAACCCTACAGGTAGACAATTGTCTGACATAATGGCTAAGGTTCTGAGTGGTACTAATTTCAGAAATGAATAAGAAGTTGATTAATTATTTTGTCAGTAATTTAATTAATCAACGGACGTTATATTTTAAACATAGGGAGGTAAATATATCAATCAGATTAATATTATTTAATCATGGAGGTTCGAATTTATTGATAAAATAGGAGCTAAATGGGGAGAGCAATAATATTACTCTAGTGCGATATTTTATTATTTAATTCCATTTAATAAGGAATTAATTTTATTGCATATTTATTATTCCATTAAGAAAGGAATATTTCTACTAGAATCTTGTCTAAGGTTAGGAGACTTGGGAGTCTTCTAGAACGTGATGAGTAGTAGGAGAGTCCCATCCTAGATTGGATTAGTAATTGAAGTAGAATTAGGATTCCTTGGCCTAATAGGATAACCCATATTTAGCACCTTCTTAAGGTCCCTAATGGAGCCTATAAATACACCATGTCCCAACCTCTCCTACAATGTTATGTTAGCCGATTTTTCTCTTCTACATACACGAGAGATTAGCATCGTTTGAGAGTTAGGGAGATTCGAGTAAACGCTCCACCAAGTTCAATCAAAGTAGGTGTTTAGGTAATCCGTTAGAAGGCTTTTGGGTACAATATATTCGAGCTTTTTAATATATATTTTTCCGGTCATCTTCCTCCGCCACGAGCCGCCGTCCGCCGCTGCAGAAGTTCGTCGAAAATCACCGCCGCCGCTCATCTCCGCCGGAAAGCCACCTGAGCCCAGCCGATCGCTACCGCTAGCCATTGCCCATGACCGCGCCCAGCCAGGCCCAGTCCCAGCTCCCAGCAATGACGCCCAGCGACGCCTAGAATCACCGCGCGAAGGCCCACGCCTATTCGCGCAATGCCTCGCTCGGCGATCGTCCCCTGTGCGCGACCATCACGCGCGCACCATATCGCAATCGGGAGACTTGCACAGCACGTACGCGTGCGTTCACTTGCCAGCGCCCAGTCCGCCCCGGCATAGGAGAAGCGTCCCGCGTGCGCGCACACGCCTTAGCGTACCGCGCGGCCGATCCGCGTGTTCCCATTGCTAACGCGTTTCCCCCAGCACCCGCAGCGTACTCGCACGCATCACCAGTGACCCGCACAAGCTGCCAGCGACCGCGCACAGCACCCGACATGCGCACGGCACCCGCGATCAGCCCGCTGCAACCCGACGTCGAGACCCAACCACCCTGCAACCGAGCTTCGTTGGAACTTTCAATTAGAATCGAATAAAGGCCAAATCTATCTGCCCATTAGGTTGTGGTGTTCAGAAGAACTACATCAATGATATTCTACATCGTCTCTGAGTCGACAAAAAATTTAAAAGGTAATGTCCATATCCTAACTATAGATTCTGCTGCGTTAGGATTTATTTCGATAAGTTCAATACTGTGCATGTTGTTTAACATTCATCATAGAACCCAACAACTGGTATCAGAGCCCAGGTTTAATTCAACCTCGTGCACAGTTTAAATTTGGACTTTCCCTGTTTACATGAGTTATCTGCGTACGGATGCAGCGGCATAGTAGATTAGAAATTGCAATAAGCTTTTGCAGGTGATTTTGAATCCGACTATTGTGGCCCGTATGTATGGATTTTAATTCATGTTGAAGGTATGCTGTTTTTAAAGCCTCGGACATGTCGAGAAATTTTTGGGTTGGTGAATGCTTGTAATAAATTATTCGCGCGGTGGGACACCGCATAGTTTATTGCTTTCATAGAAACTCTTGCACAGCTCCTGCGTGGATCATTAGATGAATTATGTAATTGTTGTTTATATTATTCGTTATTGATTCGGCGTACGTGGAACAACCTTGACGGGGCGAGGCGATAAACACGTACACGGATGCCATGGTGATGATCCAATGGCGACTTTCCCGGAGACGATCAATTCAGTGGGAGTCACTGCGAAAGGGGAGTTCCAATACCTGAATCGGAGGACACACTCAACAAGAACAGGATTGTGTTTTTTCCGTACCATTGGAGATTGATTAATGGCCATGATAGTTGGATTATAATTCCTAGTTTATTATTGCTTATTAATCATGCACGTTCTTATGTGATTGCTTATGTGCAAATTGGATTATTAGGAGCATGTTTAGGAAAATCCCGTAATAAAAATTATATTAAGTGTGTAATGGGTTGAAATAAATCGCATCCAAGGCCTCCATTATAGGTTTGTCAGTGAAGTGATTTAATTCGGTTCCCAAATGACGTTTTATTTCACAGTTCACAAGAACGAATCTCCTTCGGGATGGTTATAGTGAGCTATTTCAAAAGCGTACGGGTCACCCAAAGGTGGACGTATAATTTTGGTAGTAAACTTAGTACCAATTAATGGGTTACACTTAAAGTGCAAATAATTACGATATTCCCAAAGGAAAAGGTTGTTTTTATTCGTTTACAAGTTAATTGCGCTGGCCAAAAGATAAACCGACTATTAGTTAAGTACTGCTCGACAGTATGTTAAGCTAATGGGATTTATCCTTCCTCTTGCGAATGTTTGAACCGTAGACGTCCACACTCCGTGGCCTGCGGGGATTCAATGTTTTGAGGTGTTGGTGAATTTATTCGAATATTGTTACATGGGATCAATATTTGATGTTTAAATTCAAAACTACTTGACTGAGTAAAGACTATGTTTGCATGATCCCAGAAATTCAAAATGTCTTTCAATCTGTTGTCCGTAATTCTCAAAGAAAACAAACTTGTTGGTCCTAATTATATTGACTGGAAAAGGAACTTGGATATTGTGTTAACTGCTGAGGGGTACAAATTTGCTACTATTGAGGCTTGTCCGGCTGTGCCTGCTGACAATGCACCTGACCAAGAGAAAGAGGAGTATGCTCGGTGGAAAAAGGCTGACGAGATGGCGAAGTGTTACATCTTGGAATCTTTGTTAAATGTACTTCAACATCAACATCAGTCTATGAACACTGCAGCAAAGATGCTCCTCAATCTCAAGGAGTTATTTGGTCATCAGTCACGGGCTGCCAGACAAGAGGCCATGAGGGTTCTGATGAACATGACCATGCGTGAGGGCACTCCCGTAAGGGAACATGTTCTTGCTATGATGGCCCAGCTGAATGAGCTGGAAGTCCTTGGGGCTTTTATTGACGGGGATACCCAGGTCGTTATAGTGCTACAATCTTTGCTTAAGAGCTTCGAGCAATTCTGGTTGAATTACAACATGAATAAGATGTTGATGACTCTTCCGGAACTTGTCTCTGATTAGTCGGCAGAGGGCCTATTTCGTTAGAAGACCAAGCTATGGTGGCCCAGCGGGGATAAGCTTCCACTTCAAAGGCTCCTAAGGGCAAGAAGAGGAAGAAATCTGCAGGAAAGGGCAAGGCGGTCATGAATGAAGCATAACCTCGATAGAAGGCGAATAAGCCGAAAGGCAAGTGCCACAGATGCCAGCAAAAAGGACACTGGATGGTAGACTGCCCTCTCCTCAAGAAGTTCGACAAAGGTACATCTTTTTCTTTAGTCGTTGAAACATGTTTAGCGGTGTTATCTACCAGAACCTGGTGTGTAGATACGGGAGCCACTGGTCATGTCTGCAACTCATTGCAGGGGTTCCAGGAGACCAAACGGCTTAGAGAAAGAGAAGTTACCATCTAATTGGGCGATGCTAGTAGAGCGTCAGCAGTTGCAGTGGGAGACATCTATTTAGATTTTGGCTTAGGTAGGTTTCTAGTTTTGAAAGATTGCCTTTATGTTCCTAGTTTTTGAAAGAATTTGATTTCAGTTTCTAAGTTGTTTATGAACGGTTTTTCTGCTACTTTCGATAATAAAGTTGTTATTCGTTTTGGCAAAAAGTTCATATGTTCTGGTTCATTAGTTGACAATCTGTACATTCTAGAATCTAAGTCATCTCCACTGCAACAGAAACAATTACTTAATTCATCATCTAATCTGAATAAGAGAAATGAACCTTCCAAAATGAACGAAACATATCTTTGGCATCTAAGACTTGGTCATATTGATCTTAGGAGGATTCAAAGGTTGGTAGCAGACGGTCCCTTGGGGTCGTTAGAAGTCGAGGCTTTTCCAACTTGCGAGTCTTGCCTGGAAGGCAAAATGACTAAAAGAGTTTTTAGTTCAAAGGAGCATAGAGCCGAAGATGCGTTAGGGCTAGTTCATTCCGATATATGTGGTCCTATGAGTGTTCAAGTGAGAGGTGGTTTCGAGTACTTCGTTATGTTTATTGATGATTACTCGAGATATGGGTACATTTTCCTTCTGCACCGCAAGTCTGAATGCTTTGAGAAGTTCTTAGAGTATAAGGAAGTTGTGGAGAAGCAGTTAGGAAAAAGTATCAAGTCACTACGATCAGATCGTGGTAGCGAATATCTCTCAAATGAATTTAGCAACTACTTGACAGATAATGGGGATTACGTCCCAGCTGACTGCGCCTGGCACGCCTCAGCAGAATGGTGTAGCAGAACGGAGGAATACGACTCTTATGGAAATGGTTAGGGCAATGATGAGTTATAGTACTTTACCAGATTCGTTTTGGGGATATGCCCTAGAAACAACGGTATACATTCTGAATAGAGTACCTTCTAAATCAGTACCATCTACACCATTAGAGTTGTTGTCTGGGCATAAGCCCAGTCTAAGGCATCTCAGGATTTGGGGCAGTCCAGCACACGTGCTGAGAACCGATACTGATAAGTTGAAAAAGAGAACAGAAGTAAGGTTGTTTGTGGGATATCCTAAGGAAACGAAAGGTGGTCTATTTTATAGTCCCAAGGACCAGAAAGTAATCGTTAGCACGAATGCTAGGTTCTTGGAAGAAGACTATGCCTTAGATCATAAGCCTAATAGTAGATATGTCCTCGAGGAGTTAAAGTGAGTGAGTACTTCAATACCGAGTGCACTTGATGTTACACCACAAAGTACTGCAACACGTATTACTGATGATAAACATGAGCAGGTAGTACCTCGTCGTAGTGGGATGGTTGTCCGACAGCACGAACGGTTCATGGGTCTGGAAGAGTCTTTAGAGGACGTCCCGGACATTCTTGAATCCGACCCATGGTCATACGATAAGGCACTCCAAGATCGGGACGCAGAGTCTTGGCAAAAGGCGATGAAATCTGAAATAGGGTCTATGGACTCTAATCAGGTCTAGGATCTTGTAGAGCCACCCAGTGGCATCCGCGCCATTGGATGCAAGTGGGTCTATAAGAGAAAGAGAGGAGCAGATGGTAAGGTTGAGACCTTCAAAGCTAGGCTTGTTGCGAAAGGGTACACTCAGAAAGAGGGGATCGATTATGAGGAAACCTTTTCGCTGGTAGCTATGCTCAAATCCATCAGGATTCTCTTGGTTGTAGCCGCTCATATGGATTATGAGATTTGGCAAATGGATGTTAAGACCGCTTTCCTTAAGGGGAATTTGGACGAGGACATCTATATGCTGCAACCAGAAGGATTCATTGCAAAGGGCCAAGACCATCTGGTCTGCAAGCTGAAGAGGTCCATTTATGGGCTGAAGCAGGCTTCGAGGTCTTGGAACATCCGTTTTGACGAGGTTGTCCAATCATATGGATTTACCCAATGTCTGGATGAGCACTACGTGTATAAGAAAAGTGATGGAAACGTGGTGGTGTTTCTTGTACTATACGTGAATGACATTCTTCTCATTGGAAACAGTAAGATGTTATCAGACGTAAAGGTATGGTTATCCAAGCAGTTTGATATGAAGGATTTGGGAGAAGTAGGACATGTTCTCGGAATCAAGGTCATTCGGGACCGAAAGAAGAGAAAGTTGTGCCTATCCCAATCCACATACATAGATATTGTCCTAAAGCATTTCAACATGCAAGATTCCAAGAAAGGGGATTTGCCCTTTCGGCATGGAATACCTTTATCTAAGAAGATGTCCCCGAAGACACCTCAAGAGATAGAGGGCATGAAGGCAGCTCCTTATGCTTCGGCAGTAGGAAGCCTCATGTATGCGATGTTGTGTACGTGACTTGATATTTGTTATGCCGTGGGCATGGTAGCAAGATATTAGAGAATCCAGGACCAGAACATTGGTCTGCGGTAAAGCATTTACTCAAGTACCTACGTAGGACTAAGGATTACATGTTAATTTACCAGGCAGATGAATTGCTTCCGTTGGGTTACACCGATTCTGACTTTCAGGCAGACCGAGACGAAAGCAAGTCAACCTCAGGGTTTGTGTTTACTTTAGGAGGAGGAGCCATAGTATGGAGGAGTGTCAAGCAGAAATGCGTGGCAGACTCAACCATGGAGGCTGAGTATGTAGCAGCCTCAGAGGCAGCGAAAAAAGCTGTCTGGCTCAGGAATTTTCTCATCGACCTTGATGTGGTACTGAGTTTGCTCATTGCAATTACAGTGTTCTGTGATAACAGCGGAGCATTAGAAAATTCGAAGGAGCCACGGACTCATAAAGCGAGTAAACACATAGAGTGCAAGTACCACCTGATATGAGAAATCGTTGGACGATGAGAAGTCGTTGTTGCCAAGATACAGTCAAAGGACAACCTAGCAGATCCTTTTACGAAGAGCCTACCGGCGAAAGTCTTTACAAGACACATAGAATTAATGGGAGTCAGATGTTAGAGCGACATAGTAGATAGTCTTTGAGAATTAGATTGAAAGAATTTGTGGTTAGTTTTGTTATAGCCATGAGCTTATAAAGCATAAGTGGGAGATTGTTAGAGTTATGTTGTAAAAGCTATGTTTTGCAGATTCTATCGATTCCATTTTGATTTGGGCAATCATGTTTCAGTCAAATTACATATGTTTGCAGTTTATTTATTTATGCAAATCATACTCCATGTCTTATATTGAGATAGTGTGGTTCGAAGTGTTTTGAACAAAAAGATCACTTATCAGTTCTTTATAAGACTAAATCTATTTGTTCACAGTCTAGACAGACATTGGGACCCCTCTTAGAAAAAGACTGTAGTGTGTTCTTGATTCAGTTGGTCTCTGACTAAAGAATTACACTAGCACTTATGATAAGTGTTGAACAGGACCACAGAAGGATAAGATTATGACACTCACTGATCGTTGTTGTAATCTAGACCTTCGGTGATTGATGCGTTCTCTTATGCTGTAAGATAATATAAAATAGGCATATATATTCATTTCTTGTTTATTTGATTTACCAAGTGATTCTTATTTTTATTAGGATGACATACGAGGTATTTTGGTAAATGAGAATGATTATATAATGTGCTATTATAAATTATTTTTGGTCACTATGTTCTAATACGCTGGATTGATGACGTCCCCGAAATAAGCTCAGGAATGTACATTATGTTAAAATCCTGCAGGTAGACGATTGTCTGACATAATGGTTAAGGTTCTGAGTGGTACTAATTTCAGAAATGAATAAGAAGTCGATGAATTATTTTATCAGTAATTTAATTAATCAATGGATGTTATATCTTAAACATATGGAGGTAAATCGATCAGTCAGATTAATATTACTTAATCATGGAGGTTCGAATTTATTGATAAATTAGGAGCTAAATAGGAAGAGCAATAATATTACTCTAGTGGGATATTTTATTATTTAATCCATTTAATAAGGAATTAATTTTATTTCATATTTATTATTCCATTAGGAAAGGAATATTCCTACTAGAATTTTGTCTAAGGTTATGAGACTTGGGAGTCTTCTAGAAGGTGATGAGTAGTAAAAGAGTCCCATCCTAGATTGGATTAGTAATTGGAGTAGAATTAGGATTCCTTGGCCTAATGGGATAAGCCCATATTAAGCAACTCCTTAAGGTCCCCAATGGAGCCTATAAATACACCATGTCCCAACCTCTCCTACAATGTTATGTTGGCTGATTTTTCTCTTCTACATACACGAGAGATTAGCATCGTTCGAGAGTTAGGGAGATTCGATTAAACGCTCCATCAAGTTTAATCGAAGTAGGTGTTTAGGTAATCCGTTAGAAGGCTTTTGGGTACAATGTATTCGAGCTTTTTAATATATATTTTTTCGGTCATCTTCCTCCGCCACGAGCCGCCGTCCGCTGCCGCAGAAGTTTGCCGAAAATTGCCGCCGCCGCCCATCGCCGCCGGAAGCCACCCGAGCCCAGCTGATCGCTACCGCGAGCCATCGCCCGCGACCGTGCCCAGCCAGTCCTAGTTCCTGCTCCCAGCATCGACGCCCAGGATCACTGCGCGAAGGCCCACGCCTGTTCGCGCAACGCCTCGCTCGCCGATCGTCCCCAGTGCGCGACCATCACGCGCGTACCATACCGCGAGCGCCCAAGAGACTTGCGCAGCATGTCCGCGTGTGTTTACTTGCCAGCGCCCAGTCCGCCCCGGCATAGGAGAAGCGTCCCGCGTGCGCGTACACGCCACAACGTACCGCGCGCCCTATCCGCGCGTTCCCACTGCCAGCGTGTTTCTCCCAGCTCCCGCAGCGTACTCGCACGCGTCACCAGCGACCCGCGCAAGCTGCCAGCGGCCGCGCACAGCACCCGACGTGCGCACGCCACCCGCGATCAGCCCGCTGCAACCTGACGTCGAGACCCAACCACCGTGCGACCGATCTTCATTGGAACTTTCGATTAGAATCGAATAAAGGCCAAATCTATCTGCCCATTAGATTGTGGAGTTCAGACGAACTACATCAACAGTATTCTACATCGTCTTTGAGTCGGCAAAAATTTTAAAAGGTAATGTCCATATCCTAACTATAGATTCTGCAGCGTTAGGATTTATTTCGATAAGTTCAATACTGTGCATGTTGTTTGACGTTCCTCATAAAACCCAACAGTCCAGTGGACTTCACACTCTCGAATCCCTTGAGCAAAACATAGCCCTTAATCCCTAAGTATTAGAAAGCATGTGTTTGAATAAAATAAGAAAAACTAAAATAAAACAGATTCAATTCTTCGACATTGAAGGAACATTGAATCTCTGAACTATGAACTAAACGAAAAACAAGAACTTAAACACTTAATTGAATGCTAGGAATAATGCGTGAACAATGATAATCTCAGTCAGTGGTGTAGCCAGGATTCAAATTTATACGGGGCTGACAAATACATTTAGTAGGTATTGCAACATTAATACATCATATGTTTTTCATGATAATTGTTCCAATCTTTTTTTTTTCAAAACAATATTTGGTTATTAATCAATTTATATATTTGTGGTGTAGTTTAGATAACACAAGTTTCAGTATAAAAAAGATCAACATATTTTTTTAAAAAAAAAAACAAATAGAATATGTTAAGGGTACATACATTTACGAATTTTTAATTTTTTTTTAATATTTTAATAAAAATTGTGTATCTTTTTTTTTTTGGCCGGAACGATAGAGGAACTATAATAAACCGAGCGCACAAAGTGCGAAAAAGATACAAAGCTCCCCACGGGAGAATAAAAAACAACCTAAAACAGAAAACTGAGAGGACTGGTCAGACGACCGCCTAGAATCCCGACTCTAGCAACGCTAGAAACCAAAAACTAGACTCACAAGACAACTACTACACAAAACACGAATAAAAACTACAAGGCTCCCCACAGGAGAATCGAGACGGGAGCTGCTCCCCACAGGAGAATCAAAGTTGCTCCCGCTCATGCTTACAGAGATCAACTGATCCAAACAAAAAACACAAGATCCTAAACAACACCACCAAAAAATTGTGTATCTGGGCTTTGACTTTTTATTATTTTCAAAATTCTTGAGTTATTGAATTGTGATTTTGGAACTTTTAAAAGTCATGAGAGCATTAATTTAGTTAACAATGAAATTTTTTAGGATTTTTTTAAGATTTGTTGAGAATTCAAACAAAAATTATACATGTCAAATCTTACTACCAAATTCCACCTTTGAACTTAAGATTTTTTTAAAAGTATTTCACTAAGTTAATAAGTTTTTAAAAGTTTTAAATATAAAAATGAATTAAAATATCACTCAAAATCTCAAATAAATAAATTTAATTGCATTAATATTTATCTTGTTGAATATGTATACTTGTTAAAAAATATCCTAATATTTATGTTACATCTTGACAAATATTCATATTAGCTGTTAAGAAATTATTTATCTTGTTCAATATGTTCAATATGGGTAAGAGAAATTTTCAATTTCAAAGGCGAAATTAAGACTTAAATATATTAATGCATTGTTATAGTTTTTTTCAGGGAGGACTATAGCCCACCCAAGCCACAATGTGGCTACGCCCTTGATCTCAGCAACCTTCAATTGATCTTCAAGTAGGTATATATAGTCTCTTTAGCCGTGAAGTTTTCTCCAAGTAAGTTTCCTTTTTTTTTTCGATTTCCTTTCTTGAATCATGGTAAGTGCATATCTCTTTCTCTCTCCAAGATCTTCTCCATACATGCTTCCATCCACGTACATGCATATCTGATCTTCTACAATAATTATCACAATAAGATCATGCAAATCCTTTCTAACTATATAAAATATATACATTCCCGAATTATATAAAAATAAATATAAATAATAAAACTTCCCTTTTTATTCCACATGTTTGCAAGAACACATCTTTAATATATTACTAGTACAGATCCCGTGTGATGCACGGGGTGCACAAAATTAAGGTCATTTATCAAGTCTTGTAATTATATAAATGAATAAAGAAAAATGTACGGGATATATATAGTACGTGACCTGTAATAGGCCAAAATGTGAACACGGGTGATGCACGGGATGCACAATTTTAAAGTCATTTATTAGTACAGAGTCGGTGCGATGCACGGGATGCACAATTTTCTAGTATGTGTAATACAAATACATACTGTATGCACGGGACAGAAGCACTAAATGAGTTATTTCTACAGAGCTTGCCCGTTAAGTAGCTCCTGAACACGGGTGCACAATTTGTAGTACGTACTATAAAATCAGAACAGATTTTCATACAATTAGATAATAAATAAAGCCTTTTTATTTTAGTAAAGATTTTACTTACAATTAGATAATAATACAAATACAATTAGAGGATTGAACAAAATTAGAACAGATTTATATACAATTAGATAATAAGAAGTAATTAGATAAGGAAAAGAAGAAATTAGATAATGAATTTTGAATCTACCTTTTATTTAGTATAGATAGACTTTACGTACAAATTTAGACTTCACCGATTTTATGAGATTTGTTTTGACAAAATCAAAGACGAACACTGAAGACTGTTTCTATTAACATTTACACTGTGTATTTAATGTTTTTTTTTGGCAAAATATTCTTTTTAAGTGTGATATATAAATATTAAAAATACTTAAAATATTTTATAACATCTATAAAAGCATCTAAAATATTATATATTATTCACAAATAATGTTTGAAGCTACCTAAATTTTTCTAAACTACCCGTAAGAAAAATATGTATAAAAATTATTCATTTAACCTCCATATATGTATATATATATATAGAGAGTAAATGTGTAAAAAATAATTATACAAATAATATTTAAAAGTATCTAAAATATTAGTAATTAGACAGGTGAAATTTAGATTTTTAAAAAAATTATATAGATAATGGATTTATAATAGTAATTAGACTTTTATTTATTACCTTTAAAGTTGTTACGATAGAGGGATGTGATTTTTTTGACTCGTGGAGATGGAATTTTATAAGCTGGGTTATGAAATTTTTCTTAAACTCATCCATATATATGTGATGAGTTTTTTAAGCTGGGTATATAGATTTAAAATTGTAAAAAAAAAAACACAAAAAAACAAAAAACAAAAAACTTTCATAAATCATTTGATTCGTATTTTCGGAGAGCTTAATTAATTTAAAAGTGTAAAATACATAAATAAATAAAGTACAACTGAAAAAGTTATAACCAATTGTATGGAGAATTAAACTAAATCTAATTTTGTAGGATGCATTAAATATTGATTAGATTTTATATGTAAAATAAAATAAAAAATAACTGGAATAGTTTTACGTGTTGCAATATTTTAAATTTAAAAAAATTAAAAAAATCTTCTTTTTATGTATTGCATACCAACATTTTAGGAAATACATGGATATTCCTAAATTAATATTGCATACCCAATATTTTAGGAACTAATTAAATGCTAATTTGATTTGCATACCAAAAATATTAGATGCATTAATTAAATGTTTGATAAAAATAGCAAATCATTAATTAGGGTTGACTATTCTACATACTACATTTAGTAAATAGTATAGCTTTTAATATAAGTATAGATTTTTGAACTCATTGCCAAAATAAATCTTTAACTTTCCATAAATTTAAATTGTTTATATAACTGTCCTCCCACTTTTATTGGCTGCTTGTATTCAACTGTTGGTTGTTTGTATTTACCTGGTGGCTGCTCTGTTGCACATTTGTGCGTAGTTATGTAATATCCCTATCATTTCGGGAAAAAAATAAATTTAAATTTTGTTTAGTTAATAAATAAATACCCTAATATAAATCACACCAGATCCATGTTACCAATTAAAAAAAAAAAAAAAAATCATGCAAAAGTAAGATCATTAATTCATTAAACAATCTTGATATTTTTATTCTCGAATATCATATATATTTTTCCTACAAGCTAAAGGAAGATAATTAATTTCAAATAATAATAAGAGAATAACTAGGATATTGAATGTTAAAATAAGAAGTTATTTCATTTGCTTTCAAGCATTATTCCATGTTATCTATTTCGAGAAACAAAAATATGATAAATAAATATTATATTTGATTGATGTCAAATTCAATTATCTTAACAACAATACTACTATTTATATTTAAAGTAACATCATTCACTTATACGCCTTACCATATTATTTTATAATAATTTTTTAAATTATATTATTTAACAACTTTATTGTTAAATTAAGTTAAATAATTTTATTTTTTAATAAATATTAATAGGTAATTAATTTTTATTTTAAATACAAAAAAATAATTATTTATTTATTTTATATGTACATATAGGCGTCAAATTGATCTAAAAAATAGATGATTAATTTTGTATATTATACAAAAAATTAATAATAAATAAAAGAATTATTAGCTTTTAAATCTATTTATTATTTAAGTAGTATTTTTTTCATAATTTTTCCTAAAAAAGATTGAGAAAAAAAATTATGTCTTTTATGTCACGTCTAGAATAGTAAATGTAACTTAATTAATATTCTTAAAAAGGACCGTAAAGATCTAATAGATTTATAACCTTTTCCAAACCTAATTATTTTTTAATTGAGTTAAATTAAAATTCATCCAAATCAAATGACAAAACATGAAAATTTGTCGCATAAAATCTCGAGTTATGCGATCCTATCTAGGCTCAACAAATTCGAAAATTATATACAAAAGAATTTGTTCACACCGACAATTATTCTCATTTTTTCAATTATAATCAATTACGTCTATTTATTAGTACACAAACGAAATACCACAAGTTATTATCATTTAACATAAATTTTTATCGTGTATCCCAATCACACTGATCCCTGATTCATTTTACATTTTCTCACTAATTTTTACCTACTCTGCTTTTTCTAGAAACCGAAAAAAGAACAACAATCATTACCCAACCAAACAATATTGTATAGAGACTAATTTTGCAACCTTTGGCTTTAGACGGACAACTTTCAACACACGAGGGACCAACTCAGAAGCAAGAGACTGGGTAAGGATGTTTACAAGTTAACAGATGATGCAAGTAAAATAATACTGAAAACTTTAATAATCTATGATCTTTATGTTTTTTCGCTTGACAAGTAAAAATTCAAGTTTTGATGGACGAATGGGATGTAGGGAAGAGACTAGGCAAGGATGTAGCGTACGAATTGGAAGGATGAACGACGAGTTATTCTCTCCATAAACACACAAAACTCACAAAAATCAGATTCATTCTTCAACACAACCACCCATCGTGTATTATGCTAGGAGATAATATATAGAGTCTCAACTCTCTTAATTCTACTTATCTTGTCTAACAAGCTAGGCTACATACTTATTTACTTACCAATCATAATAAAATAACTACTAATATAATAGAATAAAAAGTATAACAATACCAGGAAATAAAATAAACTAACTAGGAAATAAATAAACTAAATACGGAGCCTACGATCGTATTTATTGAAGATATGCGATCGCGGTCTCGTCTCTATCATTCTTTCCCGGTTGAGAAGGATTCGGCTGCGAATTCGAACCGGTCCCGTCTCCATCAAAGACATAGGCATGCAAAGGGGCCAAATGCGATAAGTGAAAAACATCCGACGAATGGACATGCAAGGTAAGTGAAGACGGAAGGCATTCGGCGATAGCCTATCGATGACCTCGTAGGGGCCGATTCAACCGTCCGGCGGGGACTCGGCCCACACAAACTCTCCCACATCAAAAACCAATGATCGCCCATCCAATGACCCAAAGAACTCCTCACACGGCCCGAAGCGAGAAAGGAATAATGTTGACAAAAGGGACCGAATGGGGAGCCGACGGGTGTAAAACAATGCGGACGCTCTCATATAAAAACTCATATGTGTTAAGGCGGTCATCGTGTAGCACGGACCTATCAAACTGCCAAGGACACCCCAATAAGAGGTGACAATCATTCATAGGCACTACATCACACCAAACCTTACCCTTATAGGTAGAACCGACAAAAAAAGACACCAACACCCGACTATTGACATTGACAGCATTAACCCAGTGTATCCACTCAAGAGAGTAAGGCTTTGGATGTGGCTCAGTCAACAACCCAAGCTTTGTCACTGCTTCGTTAGAGATCACATTGTCACTAGCACCAGGATCAATCACAAAACGGCACACCCGACCGCCAATGGTGCACGTGGATTCAAACAGATGATGTCGTAATTCCTCATCCTCGGGAGATAAGTGGGGTGACAAGAGAGAGCGACGAAGGACCAGCGCATGACCGACATTCCCCGAGACATGTACCACGGGCACCTCTGGCTCCTTATTGAAAATAAGAGGGCCATCATACTCGACCGACTCCGGCTTCTCAATCAACAAAGCCCATGACCCTTTCTACTTGGTGCACCGTGTTTGGTGATGTCCCGGTTTGCCGCAAGCGAAGCAGCGAAGCGCTCCAGAGGCCAACATCACGCCCATCTGAAGCCGTGCCGACACCTGGATGAACAGTCGGCGGCGGAATCGCAGTCCCAGTAACCCCTTTCGGAGAGGGCGCAAAAGACGAGCCTTCCTTTCAAGCCTGCTGCTGCTCGATCAACAAAGCCCGTTGATGTGCATCAGAAAGTGTATCGTGAATAAACATATTGAGCATATCCTGGATAGCAACACGTAAGCCACCCACATATCTCGGCACCAACTAGTCCGTCGTCTCATGAACCTCCACACCAGTTAAAAGGCTATAAAATTCCCCCATGTATTCATCAACGGAACGTGCCCCTTGCCTTAAATTCTGGAATTGCTGATAGACTGCACGCCCGGTCGCAGGCGTCACGGTTCATATGCAATTCCTGGACCACGTTGTTAAGAGCCAAACGGAAATCTACGATCCTCAAATAAAGACCCTCAAACTGTTCCATGAAACGCTCTTCTAACTGCACAAACCGGTCGTCGATCTGTTGAAACCGATCGTTGAAGGCTGCATCATGTTATTCGTTTGCGGCATCATGTCGTTTCAGCGGCATCTCTGAATCTTACTGACTGTTGATACCAACAGATATAGGGAAGCGTACAAATGAGAAGGATAAACGAGATACTCTCTCGATAAACACACAAAACTCACAAAGATTAGATTTTATTCTTCAACACAACCACCCATCGTGTATTATGCTAGGAGATAATATATAGAGTCCCAACTCTCCTAATCATACTTATCTTGCCTAACAAGCTAGACTAGATATTTATTTACTTATCAATCATAATAAAATAACTGAGGTAATAAAATAAAAAGAATAAAAATACTAGAAATTAAAATAAACTAACTAGGAAATAAATAAACTACATATAAAATAAACTAACTAGAAAATAAATAAATTAAATACGGAGCCGATCGTATTTATTAAAAAATGTGATCGCGGTCTCGTCTCTATCATCCTTCCCCGATTGAGAAGGATTCGGCAACAAATTTGAGCCGGTCTCGTCTACATCATTTAGACGGACAACTTTTAACAGACGAGGGGCCAACTCAGAAGCAAGAGACTAGGCAAGGATGTTTACAAGTTAATAGTTGATGTAAGTAAAATAATACTGAAACCTTTAATAATCTATGATCTTTAACTTTTTCGCTTGACAAGTGAAAAATAAAGTTTTGATGGACATCCACTCTACTCGTGTGGGGCACCAGGGCACCACTATATGACTCTGGATATCAATGACAAAAAGCGCTTATATTATTCAGTAGAAAATGTTTACAAACACCTAATAAAAAATTATACTAATACTTCGAATTGAGTGATTCTCAGATTTTAGATTAATAATAATAACAATACAAAAATCACCTTCAAATTCTTTCTTTTAGCCAGAATTATGACTTTCAAATAGTAATTAAAAAAAAAAATTAACAAATCCTACACCCATTAATTCTACAAGAGTTAAAACTTAAAACAGAATGAAATTAAAAACAAAACTTAAAAAAAAAAA
>CACSLK010027831.1:4459405-4475070 GCA_902706635.1 Striga hermonthica | reverse complement strand
AAAAAAAAAATGAATGTTGGCTTATGCACAAAAACCACAATCCTCCTCACAAAGCTCAATCTCCTCACCACCCAAAAGATTGCTCTTCCCCAGCCTTGCCTGGGCCGCCACGTAAGCCATCTTCTGGGCCCTCTCAAGTCCCGCCCCCGGCCCACAAAACCACCCCATGGAGGCCTGGCCGCACTTGAACCCAAACGCGGTCCCATGTAGAAAAAGAAGCCTCACTGCTACTTTACTAAGTGACTTGAACTCCTTCAAGCAGCAAGTCTCCCACACGAGCCGACTACTCTGAGGGTTTGCTATCTTTAGTTTTCCTGTCAAATTATCTAGTTGCCGGACTTGAACCGCCTGAGCATACAACGGTTCCAGACCTTCTGACCTCCACTTCACGAGCTCCATTAAGGCCACGTCAGCTTCCTCTTTGGGGACCAACCGGATCACGAGCTTCTCAACATCCTCTTCTTGCACGCTCGTGAGTATATTAAATGGCGGGAGATATTTTCCATTTCCGTCTTTCACTAAATTTAGCGGGTCGAGAATGAAGGAAGCTGGCCATGCCGGGTGGTAGTTTTTCTGGAACCGGGCCTCGATTATATGCTCAATGGGACCCTCAGTAAAGCCGTGTTTGGCGCACCATTCTTTTATTTTGGCCCTAAGCTCGTTCCAAAGGGGAAGGCAGCGGCTGATCAACGGCCTTTCTGTCTCCATCTCTTTAACCATCGACATTACTTGTATCACAAGCAAACGAGCGGCCTCTGCATTTTTCCAAAACCCCACATCTTGAATGATGTCAGCAACTTCCCTGGCCAAAATGTGCTCTAAACAGAGGGCTTTATATGATTTATCAGACACGAGAAGATGCAGAATCTGGGAACAAGTCAGTATGTCCTCAAGCATCACCATAAACGGGCTGAAATTTTTCGAGACGACACATTTAGAGGAAAATACTCGAATAAAACTTGCACACTCAAACGCTTGGGACCTGAAGCTGGGGATGCATTTTTGGACCTGTGGGTGGTGGTTAATCAGGTTTGCGATTTTCAGACAATTTTGTTTTACAGAACTAAAAAGCGGGAGTTCTGTAATGAGGTCATTGATCAAACTAAGGAATCCCTGAATCTGGCAAGGCACGTTGACCATCCAATTATTCTCAAGCTCTAAATTTTTTAAAGCCTTTTGTCTATGCTTATCAGAAACAATTCCTACACATCTCTGTACATTATTGCCGCATATACTCTGAACAGCTTCCCACATAACCTCCTTCACATACTGTGATGGCAAAGTGCCCTTATTCAGACACAACGCCTTCTGGAACACCCGTGTCCCATTCGGAAGGTTCACACTAAAATTAACCAGAAATTTATCTCCATTTTTTGAATTATTACTTCTCCACCCATCAGAGGAGATTTGGAAAAAGGCTGCATCATTAATTCTGGCTTCTGACTCTCTACTCACTTCACCATACTTGGAGTCGAGCCTTGTGCACAAGAATTCTCTTTTCAAGAACCCGGGCAAGCCCACTTGGTTAAGAAAAGCATTGAACTTTGGATGCTCAACACTCGAGAATGTGAAAGAGCCGCATGACTCGTAAAACCAATCGGCCAAAAGGTCGAAAGCTTTATCGACTTGGACTTTGCTTAGAGTCGGAACAGATAGAGTTTTCGGGATCTTGAGCTTCTTGACACTGTCTTCCAATTGGGCCAGAGGCCTTAAATCTTCTCGGCCGCCAGACAAGACCGGCGGCTTCGGGCTCGATTTCTGGGGCTGTCCACTCTGGGCCGGCGAAAAGGCCATTTCATGGCTGGTTCTTGATGAATAAATAACGTTGATAGGATTTACATCTAAAGAAGTACCTATCATAGTAACCCAAGAAAAATAAAAAATTCCTGAATAATCCACTGGTAGGTTTTATAAACAATATTTGTGATAAATTCTTTGGAACTTCTTCATCAACAAAGCAATTGATGCAATTATTATTTTTTTCCGTTCAAGTAAATTACGCTATTTGATTTTTCTTTTCTTTTTTTTTGGAAATTATCTAGAATAATTTATGGAGAATCTCCACACTAAAATAAAAATTTCCATAGAAAAAATAAAATATTTTGGTATACCTGCAGCTTGTTGGGATTCCAAGCTCCGTTTGCGGTGTGAAGACGGCGAGGCCAAAGGCGGCAGCTGAGAAATTGGCTTCATCATGAAGCTGAAATTAGGGCAGGACCCTCTCTTGAGATGCTCTGAGGCGGTCCTCGAGGGGTTTGACGCGGAGAATGCGGCACCACAGAGGGTGCACCTGAGCTTCACAGCCGTCGGAAAATCGGTCTCCGGGTTCTTGATCAGAATGGGCTCAAAGTGTGCCCAGTACCAGGCACCTTTCCCCTTCACCGCCTTCGTACGGAGAGCCACCAGACCTTCGTACCGTTTGCTCAGGGCGCCGGCCGCCGCCGGTTCCGGGGAAGCGTTGGTCGGAGGTGAGTTTGCGTTAGACATTGATGAGAAGAAGAAGAAAAAGAAGAAGAAGAAGAAGAAGAAGAAGAAGACGCTCTTTTCGAGGTGGCGAGTGCGAGCTGCGTGAGGGTTTGATTCGCAGTTTTCGGGGTGACAAGTGTTTTGCTGATGTGGGAAAATTAAGTTTCGCTCTAGGAAACACCGTCGGAAAAGTAATTGGCCATCTCTGCGCAGCCACACTCATCGCCGGCGGCCGGCATCTCTGCCGGGTAATTGAATTTTTTGGGTTAAAATTAATGAAACAGAAACTTTTGACAAATTGCCTATAGCTGAACACTACGGAAAAAAGAGATATGCAGAGATGGCGAAATTCACTGTACGAAGGGAAATTGCAGTGAGATAACAAATAAAATTATATAATAGCATATTTATTTAGAAAGAAAAAATGGAGAAGGGAGGGAGAAGAAATGAAAGAAAGGAAAGCGAGTAATAAATCATATAATCACTGGAATAGCTGAAGACATGATAGTGCCTTTTTCTTATACACGTGCCCAGCGCGTGCGAGAGAATGTACGAAGGTTCAGATTCGTCACTGTGACCGTCGGAATCAAAATTGGTCAGGATGGCCAATATGATGCGAAGGTGGCTAGGCAATTCAAAAACGCCGCAAGTCGCGCCTATCACGCACGAAGGAAGCTAGCACGAGAGGCGGGTGAGGCGCACGCCCTTGAGCAGGTAGGGCTCGAAGTACGAGAGAATAGCCAACAAACGGACGAGAGCAATTGCGCACGACTAGCACGCGAGACAAGCGAACTGGCGCCAGGCGCAGGCGCGAGGAAGTCGCACAGTGGGGAAGCACGTGCGCTCCAAGCCTGCTAGGCCTTATGCCTCGAGGCATGCGGACAGGCGGGCAGCAACGCGCGCAGTGAAGGCGTGCGTGGCACGCCGGGTGCCGAGCACGCGCCGAAGGCGGCGCGACCCTAGTCCTCGAGGACTAGGGCGGTGGGAGCCGAGGAGAGAGAGAGAGGCGGTTGGAGCTTCTACTTGGAGTGCAAGTCAAGACACATGATCCCTAGTTATTTAGTTACCTTATTGCTTTATGATTTCTAGCTTGTTTAGGATACCTAATATTTTATTGCATTATTAGAGTACTAGGTAGATTGGGACTAGATATATTTTGTGCCTATATAAAGGCCCTTCCCCATGTTATTTTTCATCATCAAATTTATCAACAAAAATTCGAACTTTTGTTCAAACACTTTGACTTAGATTTCTTCTAAATTTCTATTGCAATTTTATTCGTTTAGAGGGGTACGGTTTGTGAACCTCTAGACACCTATCGGCGATTTAAGGCAATGGTTTGCGGCTTATCGGCAGTCGGGACACGCGATCTTCATCATTGGTGCTTTCATTGAGAGGTGTTAGATCGTGTGTCTTTTTCCCATCCCATTCCATTTCTTTCCTTCCTCTTATTTTTTCGTCCATATCATAAAAAAAAAAAATCATCTTCAAAACGAGTCCACGAAGCAAGGCACGCAAGCAAGAGAAGAAAGCCATGGCCAACAAGGAGATGAAGGATAAAATCGACAACCTCGACATGCAAGTCCGAACCATGAGCGAGGGGCTCGATACCACCAAGGCGACGGTGCAAGATCTGATGGAAACCATGAACCGGCGTTTTGATGAGATGGCACGCAACATGCTCGTGCGCCAACCACCGCCCCAGCACGAGCACGAGCGGCCCGAGGGACACGAGCGGAGGTGCGCGGATTTTGAGCAGGAGGACGACTTCGACCGGCGGTCCCAGGCATCCAACTACCACGACCGGCCGAAGCCCGACAAACCGCGACTCATGCTATCCACCTTCACCGGCATCGATCCTTATGCATGGCTCAACCGAGCTGTGCAATATTTCGAGCTCAATGAGACCGAAGGGCAAGATCGAGTAAGGTACGCGACTTATTATCTCGACGGTGAGGCCAACGTATGGTGGCAGTGGCTCACGAGCGTCTACCGCAGCCGACAGCGAGTCATTGGGTGGAACGACTTCGAGCGCGAGTTACTCACGCGTTTCGGCACATCCGACTACCACAACTATGACGAGGCACTAACACACATAAGGCAGACAGGCAGCTTGCGCGATTACTTGAAGGAATTCGAGCGCTTAGCCTGCTGAGTCTGAGGCTGGCCCGAGACTGCACTAGTTGGAGCTTTCATAGGTGGCCTGAAATTTGATCTAGCTGCTGAAGTACACTTAGAACGGCCCGAAACGAAGCACGCAACCATGGAGGTAGCCCGACGCTGCGAGGACCACCTAGCGGCCACGCGAAGGGGACAGGCAGACGTCCGCTATCCCGATACGCGAAGCGCGGGCCCGAGCAATGCGACCGCGGGCACGCGACCAACCAACAGCGTGCGACCACCGAGACCCAAAGTCAAATGCTTGTCGCTCGAGGAAATAAAGCACCGACGCGAGAAAGGCATTTCTTTTAAGTGCGAAGAGAAGTTCACACTGGGCCATCGATGCAAGTAAGCGTTCGTGATCGACATCATCAACCCGGATGAAGAAGAGCCCGAGGATGAAGAGAACATAGAAAGTGAAGGTGAAGTTGAGGTGCCCGAGGAAGAAGCAGAGATCTCGATACACGCAATGGCTGGAACGAGAGGACCTAGGACGATGCGACTACCGGCATGTGTCAAGGATCGTCGAGTGGTCATACTCGTGGACAATGGATCGTCGCACAACTTCATCAACGCCACGCTATCTCAGAAGCTGAAGTTACTGACAACCAAGATTGAGTCGTTTGAAGTCCGAGTAGCCAATGGAGAATGGTTGAAGTGCTCGGAAGTTTTTCGAGGAGTACCGATCAAGTTTCAAGGAGTTACTGTGATGGTCGATCTCTATGCCTTGCCCCTGGTCGGACCCGATGTTGTTCTAGGAGTGCAATGGCTCGAAGGACTAGGAGAGGTGACCACCAATTACCGAACTGGGGTTATGAAGTTCAAATCTGGAGATCAACGAGTCACTCTAAAAGCCGGCGAGGAAAAAGGTATCAAGGAAGTTGGATTGAAGAGTATCGAGAGAGTTTGGCGAGGTGGCGGCTAAATATTTACGGTAGTGGTTGAGAACAAAAGTGCGCGCACGGACGAGGCTGAGCAGCAACAGGGCGAGGTGCACGAGTTACTCGAGGAGTTCGATGGGGTACTGGGCGAGCCGAAGTGTCTACCACCACATCGGGAGTTCGACCACCGCATACCGCTGGTCAATGAGCAGCATGTTGTGCACGTCCATCCTTACCGGTATGCACACTTTCAGAAGACGGAGATCGAGACGTAGGTAGGCGAGATGCTAGAGTCCGGACTCATCCAACATAGCTCAAGTCTGTTCTCATCACCAGTCCTACTAGCAAAGAAGAAGGACGACACATGGAGGTTCTGCACCAACTATCGAGCCTTAAATGCCGCGACAATCAAAGACCGATTTCCTGTTCCCAGTGTCGACGACATGCTCGATGAGTTAGGAGGATCACGCTATTTATCGAAGCTCGATCTCAGGGTTGGCTATCATCAGATCTGACTCTACAAAGCTGACATCCCGAATACGGCTTTTCGTACGCATCAGGGGCACTGTGAGTATTTGGTGATGCCATTTGGGCTGTGCAACGCTCCATCCACTTTTCAGTTCGCCATGAATTCTATCTTCAAGGAGCTGCGACAAGGAATCGAGGCGGGTGACGCTGCCGTCGCTGATTATGAGCAGCACAACGGTCTTCTACTCCATCGAGGCCGAGTATTCGTTCCAGACAGTGGTCAGCTACGCGAGAGGATCATGCAGCACTTTCACGACTCGAAGGTCGGAGAGAACTCGGGAGTCTACCGCACATGGATGAGAATGGCCAACACCTTTTTCTGGCTAGGGAAGCAAGGCACGGTCCGAGATTATGTGGCATGATGCGACGAGTGTCAATGCACTAAGGCCGACGCAAGGCGACCAAGTGGGCTGCTGCAACCATTGCCGGTACCCGAGGCAATCTGGGAAGATATCAATGTGGACTTCATTGAAGGACTGCCAGTCTCCAATAGATTCAATGGTGTTATGGTCGTGGTAGATCGACTTACGAAGTACGCTCACTTCATTCCCATCACGCATCCCTACGCGGCGAAGTCTATCGCCAAGCTATTTGTTGAGTATGTCATGAGGTTGCATGGAGCACCACGATCAATTATCTCCGACCGAGATCGGATTTTTATGAGTAGCTTTTGGTCTGAATTTTTCAAGCTGCAAGGGACCAAGCTATCAATGAGCCCAGCATATCACCCACAGATAGATGGACAAACTGAGGTAACTAACCGAACTCTTGAGCAGTATTTGAGGTGCTATGTCCATCAATTTCCGAAGAAGTGGGAGAATTTCCTACCGTGGGTTGAGTACTGGTACAACACAATGTACCATGGTTCGACCAAGATGACGCCATTCGAGTTAGTATATGGGCGCAAACCGCCGACGCTCATCAATTATTCAGAAGGTGGCGCAATCAATGATGAGTTAGGTCGAGAACTTGAGGAGAGAGATTTGATGTTGCGAGAATTAAAGAAAAATCTGGAAGGCTCGATCAACCGCACAAAGGCTTTCGCAGATGGAAAACGGCGAGAAGAGAGTTTTACGCCGGGCAAATTTGTCTACTTGAAGCTGCGACCATTCAGGCAGCGCACGACCGCGCAGAGGGTGGCAACTAAGCTAGGGGTTCACTATAATGGGCCTTATCAGATCCTGAAGCACATAGGCCAAATAGCTTATCTCCTAGAGCTACCGGAGAGATCACATATCCATCCAGTCATACATGTCTCACAACTCAAGAGACGTTTAGGAGAAGCACATAAGTGGTGCGAGGAGTTACCGGCGACCGCAACTGATGGAAGAGTTGTTGTGCGACCAAGTCGGGCGATTGATTGTCGCCAAGTCAGGAAAGCATGTCATTACCATTGGGAAGTATTGGTCGAGTGGGAAGAGTTGCCGCCGGAGGAAGCCACATGGGAGGATCTTGATGAGATTCGCGATCAGTTCCCGAATTTCGTCCTTGAGGACAAGGAAACACTCTAAGGGGACAGGAATGATGTGAATGTGGCTAGACAGCTCCAGAACACCGCAAGTCGCGCCTATCCCGCACGAAGAAAGCTAACACGAGAGACGGGCGAGGCGCACTCCCTTGAGAAGGAAGCGCTCGAAGTACGAGAGAATAGCCAGCAAACAGACGAAAACAATTGCGCGCGACTAGCACGCGAGACAAGCGAACGGGCGCCAGCTGGCGTAGGCGGGGACACGCAGGCGATGGCCACAGCAGGCGCATGTACGAGGAAGTCGCACAGCGGGGAAGCACGCGCGCGCCAGGCCTGCGAGACCTTATGCCTCGAGGCATGCGGACAGGCGGGCAGCAACGCGCGTGGTGCGCGCGCAGGAAGTGAAGGCGTGCGTGGCACGCCGGGTGCCGAGCACGCGCCGAAGGCGGCGCGACCCTAGTCCTTGAGAACTGGGGCGATGCGCGTGGGTGGTGGGAACCGAGGAGAGAGAGAGAGAGGCGGTTGGATCTTCTACTTGGAGTGCAAGTCAAGACACAAGATCCTTAGTTATTTAGTTACATTATTACTTTATGATTTCTATCTTGTTTAGGATACCTAATATTTTATTCCTTTATTAGAGTACTAGGTAGATTAGAATTAGATATATTTTGTGCCTATATAAAGGCCCTTCCCCATGTTATTTTTCATCATTAAATTTATCAACAAAAATCCGAACTTTTGTTCAAACACTTTGTCTTAGATTTCTTCTAGATTTCTAATGCAATTTTATTCGTTTAGAGGGGTGCGGTTTGTGAACCTCTAGACACCTATCGGCGATTCAAGGCACTGGTTTGTGACTTATCGTCAGTTGAGACACGCGATCTTCATCACAATGACCTCTTAGCCTACTGGTTAAGAGTGAGGTACCCATGACATGTGGTCATGGGTTCAAGCCCCACGAAGCGCAAATGGTGAAACAATTAATACTAAGGGCTGCAAGCGACAGTGTGGGAGACTGGATAGGTGAGGCCAACTTGGAGCTGGGAGGGTCAGCGAGCAATCACTTGGGGATCGACTCTTTGTGTGTGGTAGTTGAGGGTATTAGGAACCTAGGAGCCGGGTATTAGGAACCTGGGAGCCATTGCGTGGCTACCGCGATTTAACAGGAGGCAGTTTCTGAGTGGTCGGGGGATGTTTCCTCGAGGACTAGTTAGGTGCAAGCCTGGAACCTCGGTAGCAAAAAAAAAAAAAATGGTCAGGATGATTAGAATAGAGTTAAAACCAGTCAAACCCAATCCAAATGGTTTGCTCGGGTGAATTTTGAATATGTTGTAATATCGATCGTGGATATATAAATAGAGAAAGTGAACAAGAGACAAGAGATATAACTATAAAAACCCACATATTATTCATTCACTTTGATGGCACATCACACAGACGACATTACTTGTCAAAATATCGAGTATGTCGACATAACAGGATAAGTCTCACCCTGATAAATCAAATAAGACCTGACTACATATGCGCGTATATTGTCGTACGGGTTAAGAATACGCGGTAAACACTAAGGTCCAGATTATTTACTTGGTCAGCATAAAATAATATTGTCCTCTTGTGGGTATGTTCAATACATCCAGGATGTACTACTGTAATTAATTAGTCTAAGATCAACTAATTCCAAGATTCACACTACAGTCTATCACGCCAAGGAGTTCAATTCTCGTCTAGACTGTGAATCATTATTTATATTTTCAATGAATTGATAATATGATCTTACTGTTCAAGACCCAGAACCATATTAACTACAATGTAGAATAAAAGAAATAATGTTCATATAAATAAATTAACTACGAACATTCACTTAACTAAAAACACATATCTCATTCAAAATGGAATTGTTGAGTAATACAAAGTCGAGCTTTTATAGTATACTCCAGTAGAAGGTATGTGGTTGCTCATGAGAGTAAATATTTCTTTGGAGGGGATAGCCAAAATGCATTCACGAGCAGCACGTTGATCACCATAATGGATGTTGTAGCACCCCATTCGATTTATGTGAATTTTTTTATTTTTATATTGTGTTTGCTTGCACTTTATTATCGTTTGCTTTTATTTTATTATTCTTGCAATGATCTGTTTTCATATGCTCGTTCTATTGTGTGATTCTCCTTTCGTTTTGCTTTCTCTTCTTCTTCTTATTTCTTTTTGTGTTTGCTCTGTAGTTATTTTGGAATGGAGTTTTTAGCTAGGCTTTGTAGCAGTGGTTAGTACTTCATTCTTTGGACTTGTTTATTAGGCTCTTCTTGATCGTGTTGTTGTTTTTTTCCTTCTTTAGGCTCTAGACCGCTTCGAGCGTATTACTTAGTTTTCTTGGTTAGTGCTTCATTCTTTGGACTTATTTATTAGGCTCTTCTTGATCGTGTTGCTGTTTTTTTTATTCTTGAGGCTCTAGACCGCTTCGAGCGTGTCTCTAAGATTTCTTTTTAATTGATTGTACAAGTTGTATTCGAACTTTGTTCGCTTTGAGTTTAATAATAGCAATGTTATCAGAACTGGACCAGACCAGCTAGTCGAACTGGTTGAACTGGGGACCAGATAGCACACCGGTTTGGGTTAAGGTTTGGGATCGGTGAGGCTACAAGCTGGTAACAAACCGTTCAAACCGGTTTAAAGTCGGTAAAACCAGAAAACTGGCGACGGTTTGAGTGGTTAAACGGTTTGAATTTCCACCAGCAGACAGCTGTGCTTCTGTTAGCGGAAGCTATCAGTTATATACCTTACTCTTTTTCAATGCTTTTTCGATGTGGGATATACACAATTAAATGTTTTGTTGAACTATTGGGTCGATTTGGGCTTTACATGGAAAGGTAATATGATCACTTATAATTGTCTTGTTCAATTATTGGGCCTGATGATATGGGATATTATACCTCAACAAATAAACCAGTACAACGAGCGGGTCGACCAAAACCGAACATAGGTGGGATAGAGCCGGTCGAAGAGGATATGAGGAAACACAACCACAGTCAGATCACCTCAGTGTCGAGGGGGCCAGAGTCTTGGCACAAAGAGCAGCTCAAAAGGTAGAGGAAGTCTGGTCGACAAGAAGAGAGTTCGAGCAAAGAGTCGTCCAGGTGGTCGATACCAAGGTTAGGAGTGACCCGATGGTCGAGCACCCAGAAAGGAGGATAGGACGTAAGACATTGACTTGGATAAGGTCAACTACGAGAGTCTCCAACAGAATTGTATGAGTGACGTCAGGAGGATCAGAGAGAGAATATTTTACTTATGTGCAGAGGGCACATGGCGCGAAGATATTGGTGCAGAGGATAGTGGCGACGTTTAACTCTGACATATACACACACTGCGTGTGTACGTATGGGCAGTTGGGGCAGACAGCTCAGCCTACCCAGGCGCTCCTAGGGCAGGTATCTCACACCTATATATATAGGGGTGAGCCTTTCTTGTTAAACACCATCATTCTATTTTAACTTTTGTGAATTGATTGAACAAACACTGACTTAAGCTTCGGAGGCTCTTCACCGAAAAACCCCTTCGGTGTTAGAGTTCTTTGTAGGTGCGCGATGTTCAATCGACAAGAAGGAAGGCGATCACTCAGATTCTAGCTGGTCGGAGAGTTTTGTGTTACCATTTGGCGCTGTCTATGGGACTTTCGTTCAAAAAGCAGTGTTCGGAGTTGTTAAACTTGGTAGCTATGGTGGGCGGAATTCCCCAGAATCAACTTACAGTCGTTGTTCGATGAAGCTTGGACGACGGCCAGGCCGCTGGGGCATGGCCCTCCTCCGGGTTTCTCTGGCCCTTCACAAACGTCGGTCACTCCTACGCCTGCTCCTCAAGGTGTGGATGTACCATCGGCGGGTCCCGGGAGAGACGCGGGCTACAGTCGTGCTCTTGAAGCTCGTGCAACAGTCGCGGTGGTGCTGCCACCGCCGCCGCAGCCAAATCCAGTAGGAGCACATCCAACAGGACCGGTGGCGCAGGGAGGAGCACCACCACAAGCGAGAGAGCAGCGCCTTAGTCAGCAGGTGGTGATGACTAGGCAGGAGATGCAACAGATGGTGGCGGATGCGGCTGCACAGGCGGTGCAGCAGGTCACAAACAACCTCTCTCGAGCAACCACAGCACCGACCACGGTGGCGGGAACTCACCAGAACGCTGAAGAGGATGTATTTAGTTACAGAGGAGGTGGGGCCTCGCAGGATCGAGAGATAGAAAGGATGGCCGAGCAGCTACGTCAATTGCAGGCCAAAGTGGATGGTTGAACGAAGAGGCGCGCTCGAAGACACCCGTTCTCGAGGGATATATTGGTTGCACCCTTGCCAGCTAATTTCAGGGACACAAATTTGGTATTCGATGGGACCTCTGACCCGTCTAGGCATGTGAGGACATTTGACAAATATGGTTGTGTTTCATGGATATACTAACCCCGTTAGTTGCAGGCCATTCTTATCGACCTTGAAGGGAGGCACACTTTATTGGTTCCAGCAGCTCCCCCCGGGGTCGATTGCAGATTTAGAGGATTTTGCGGAAAAGTTGATAAATTAATATTCGAGTGCGGTGGCTCAGGAGAAAACGTACTTGACCCTGATGGCGATGAGGCAGGGCGAGAAGGAGTCGTTGCACAAATACGTGGCTCGATACAATTAGGCTTGTTTGGAAATCCCGTCGGCGGTCAATGAGGTCAAAGCGGGAGGATTGATCAGGAGTTTACAAGCGGGGCCATGTCATACTTCTTTGGCCAAGACCCCAGCTTGTATTTATACGAAGTGTTAAAGAGGTGCCGAAAGTATATCAACCTTGAGGAGGCGGAGTTTGCCAAATTGGAGGAATTAGCTCGACCAGAGCTGAAGAAGAAGAAGGCGAATTCGCCCAAGAGGAAGTCACCCAAGAGAGGATCACCTAGGAGAGAGGGAAGAGCTAGGCAGGATCGGGGGCGCGGTGATAGGTGGAAAGATCGACCCATTGCTGGAGGGAAAAGGTTCCATGGTTACACCCCGTTGAATGTGAAAGTGGCTGAAGTGTTGGTGGCTATGGAAAAGGAGATTAATGGGAGAGATGTGACATGGCCGAGGTCGAGGTTTGAGGGGCTGACTCAGCTAAATTCGAGGAGGTATTGTCGAGTCCACAAGGATTACGGTCATATTATGGAGGATTGCCGACACCTTAAGGATGAGATCGAGCGCCTTATTCGAGCAGGGCACCTCAAGGAGTTTGTTTATCACGATAAGGTGAGAGGGAAGGAAAATATGAGGTGTTGGGAGGAGTCCGTAGAGAGGAATGACAGAGATGATGATGAGGAGGAGGATGCCCAAGGTGGTCGCAGGGGTGACGATGGAAAGAGAAGGTGAAAAAACGGAGATCGGAGAAGGCAGGAGGATGTGGGCCAGGTGAATAGAGGTCCGATATTTATGATTTCAGGTGGACCGACAGATGGGGATCAAACAATGCCAGGAGAGCGCATGTTCGAGCAATGAAGAAGAAGAGAGAGGAAGTAGGTATTACAGCTCGAGTACTGGAGATCAGTTTTCGAGCGGAGGATGCAGAGGGGGTGATGTTACCTCATAATGATGCTTTGGTGATTACTGCTGAGGTTGCGGGGTTTGATGTGAAAAGGGTATTTATCGACAGGGGGAGTTCGGTTGATATTATGTTCTACGATTGCTTTGTACAGGTCAATCGAGAGTTAGAATGTGGAATTGAAACCGGTGGCCACGGCTTTATATGGTTTTAATGAAGGAGAGGTTATGCTGATGGGAGAAGTGAGTCTATCTGTTGCCTTGGGAAAGGAGGCGACCAGGAAAGTTAGGATGGTTAGATTTGTGGTGGTCGGAGCTAAATCATCATATAATATTATCATGGGGAGGGCGAGCTTGAACCCATTCCAGGCGGTCGTATCAACGTACCATATGACGATCAAGTATCCTGTGGGCGAATGCGTTGGTGAGATCGTAGAGGATCAGCTCACACCGCGGAGCTTCTATCAAACCACGGTGAGCAACAATAGACAGTTGGCTAAGAGGCAGGTAAGAGGGGGAGATGAAACCCCGAGCAGACCTGGGAGCTCGAGGTCGAAGGAGGAGAAGGTGACAGTGGATAAAGGCAAGAAAAAAGTGGAGATGCAGCTAAGAGGGAGATTGAGGAAATCCAAATGGTGGAAGGTAGCAAGGAGAGGAAATTTAGAATCGGAAAGGAGCTGGAGGAGCCAGTGAGGTCAAAATTGATTGGGCTGATAAGGGAGTTCGCAGATGTCTTTGCATATACAACAGAGGAGTTAACATGTATTAGGGCGGAAGTGATCGAGCACCGGCTGAATATCGACCTCACTGTGAGGCCAATAAAGCAGAAAAGGAGACATCATGTGCGGAGATGGATAGAGTAATCGAGCAGGAAGTGGAGAAATTGCTAAAGGTGGGACATATAAAAGAGATCCAATTCCCGGAATGGCTATTTAATACGGTGATGGCTTTAAAGTCAGAAGGGAAGTGGAGGATGTGTATAGATTTCCGAGATCTAAACAAGGCATGCCCGAAGGACTTATATCCACTACCAAAGATCGACCAGCTGTTCAACTCCACTGCTGGGTGTGAATTACTTAGCCTGAGGGACGCATAGTAGGGTTACCACCAGATCCCTTTGGCGTGGGAGGACCAGAAAAGGGTTAGTTTCGTGACGAGCAGAGGAACTTATTGCTATGTGGTGATGCCATTCGGCCTGAAAAATGCGGGGGCAACCTATCAGAGATTGGTGGATAAAATCTTTAAAGAGTAGTTGGGAAGAAATATGGAGGTCGATCATGTGAATGACTTAAAGGAGATGTTCATGATGTTACGAAGATATGGCATGAAACTGAACCCCGCTAAGTGTTCATTCGGGGTGAAGTCGGGGAAGTTCTTGGGTTACATGGTGACGAAAAGGGGAATCGAGGTCAACTCGGAGAAAGTGTGGGCGGTGGTCGAGATAAAACCCCCTACAAAGGTAAAGGAGGTGCAGATCCTGACCGGTCGAATTGCCGGTCTCATCCGCTTCATTTCAAAGGTGGCAGAAAAGAGTGGGCCATTACTCAAAACACTGAGGAAGAGCTTGAAATTCTAATGTACGGAAGAGGCCCAATGGTCGTTTGAGGAGTTGCAAAAAGTATTGGCTAACTTGCCGTTGCTAGCCAAGCTGGTACATGGAGAGGATTTGGTGTTGTATGTGTCCATTAGAGAGGCGGTGGTGAGCTAGGTGTAGTTGCAAGAAGAAGGAGCAACCCAATTCCCGATCTATTATGTGAGTAAGGCGATGCAAGGCGCGGAGCGAAGGTATTCGGAGATCGAGAAGTGCGCCTTGGCAGTCATCGTTATTGTGAGAAAGCTGAGGCCATTTTTTTGAGTCATAAGGTGAAGGTTCGGACGAATATTCCACTGGGAGAAACATTAGGTCGACCCTATGTATCGGGCCGACTAGTCAAGTGAGCGGTCGAGTTAAGTGAGTACACGATTGCATATGATCCGAGGAGAGCGATCAAAGCCCAGGCGCTGGCCGATTTTATTCAGGAGGCAACGAAAGGAGAGGAGGAGGGTGAAGGAGTATGGCAGATGTTTGTGGATGGGTCGGCATCGAAAATTGGAGGCAGTTTGGGTATTGTATTGATCTCGCCAAGGGGAGATAGCTTGGAGTTTGCAGTAAAGGTGGCGTATCGAGTATCGAACAATGAGACGGAGTATGAAGCGGTCACTAAAGGGATCCAGTTGGTCCTGGTGGGGGGAGCTTGAAAGGTACAAGTGCATTCAGATTCGCAACTGGTGGTAGGCCAGTTTCAGGAAGGGTTCGAGATTAAGGAGGATAGGATGTTGAAGTATGTGGAGGAGATGAAAATGTTGCAGAACGAGTTCGATTCTTTTGAGCTAGTCCAGAAAATGCGTGGAAAGAATGGTCGAGCTGACTTGTTATCCAAAATAGCACAGAGCCTGGTCGATTGCTGGAGCAGATGTGTGACTCTACTAAACATGGATAGAAGTGTGGTCGAGAAAGAGGTAGCGGATATAAAGGAGGTAGAGGATTGGAGGACCCCGATAATAAAGGAGTTGAAGGAAGGAGGAGTCAAGGTGATACCATTTGATAAGAGAGATCATTGGTAGAGGCGACGTCGTGATGGAGCG